>VXCM01005400.1:0-49444 GCA_014773175.1 Lucifuga dentata
AAGAAGCGCATAATGTTTGATAAAAGTTATTCAAAGGAATAAATATTGTCATGGATTACATGTATGCAACTGTCCGTGAGTAGGGATGCAATTCTCTGCAGGGATGCAGATTTCGGCAAACACATTCCCAACACATTTTTAACGGACACTGCACCACTTCTTCTAACACGCAGCTTTTCTCCTCACCACCACGTGTTTGCTGATCATGGCAGAAATCCAGCTGATGTCCACGCCTTTATACACCACAGCTACAAAGAGCGCGTGCATGTCCGAGTCCAGCCAGCCCAGCGGCGTTCCCTCCGGATAACTCATCCGGATGCTGGTTCGATTCCCAACATCAATACTGAACTCTCCCAGAGGACCGCTGTTTAACCTGGGGNGGGGGGGGGGGGTCACCACAAAGACAATGAAGTATGACTATAATATCATAAAAAAAATATCCAGGGAGAAATTTTTTTCTCATTTGGAAAAAGCGAGTCTTACAGCTTTGGAAGCTGTAAGACTCGCTAAGAAGCCTAAACTCTGAAACGTCTACGCTGTTTTTGTTTATGGGGACAAAGATTGTTGTGTGTGTGTGTGTGTGTGTGTGTGTGTGTGTGTGTGCGTGTGCATGCATGCATGTATGTATGTAGTCCCAAATGTCTCAAAAGTCCCAAAAAGTTCTGACTTGATCACATAGAATCTGCACATTCCTACTCTTCATATATTTAAATACTGCCTGATTTTTTTTTTTTTTAATTAAGGGTTTCTTTTTTCTTTTCTTTTTGTTGTTGTTGTTAAGTTGTGAACTTATTTGGTAAAATTGCAATATTTTACTTCTAAATTTATGTTACTGTAAATTCTTATTGTGCAAAATAAATAAATAAATAAATAAATAAAGTTGGGAAAAAAATCCAGAGAGCAAAATTTGTACTTCTATTTCTAATGACAACAAACTCCACTAAAGGAGTTTAGAGCCAACGATCAGACCTGACGGTGGTATGACGGTAGTATGATGGTAATATAATGGTAGTATGATGCTATAATACTGTAGTATGATGGTAGTATGATGGTAGTAGCATGATGGTAGTATGATGGTAGTATGATGGTAATAGTATGATGGTAGTAGTATGATGGTAATAGTATGATGGTAGTAGTATGATGTAGTATGATGGTAGTATGATGGTAATAGTATGATGGTAGTAGTAGTATGATGGCAGCATGGTAGTATGATGGTAGTATGATGGTAGTAGTAGTATGATGGAAGCATGGTAGTATGATGGTAGTATGATGATAGTAGTATGATGGTAGTATGATGGTAGTATGATGATAGTATGATGATAGTAGTATGATGGTAGTATGATGGTAGTATGATGGTAGTAGTATGATGATAGTAGTATGATGATAGTATGATGGCGGTATGATGGTGGTATGATGGTGGTATGATGGTGGTATGATGGTAGTATGATGGTAGTATGATGTTAGTATGATGATAATATGATGGTGGTATGATGATAGTATGATGGTAGTATGATGGTAGTATGATGATAGTATGATGGTAGTATGATGGTGGTATGATGGTGGTATGATGGTAGTGTGATGCATGGAGAGAAAAGAGGCGTTTTGGTTCACATCATTCTGATCCATGAATGAAACTCATGAAAAGCATCATGACTCTGAAGGTCTTTGGGTCGTCAGGTGTGTTTCTCACCTGATGATGGTATCAAACTGGTCGATGAGCGAGCCCAACATCAGGCCTCTGAGAATCCCTCCATTCCCAACCACAACGCAGCGCCGACAGTTCTCTGAACGGCGTTCCAGCGGAGGGGTGGAGCCAGAGTCTGGTAGCTTAGAGAGCATGTTCACAAAAAGACGCAGAATTACAATCAAACTTTAAAAATACATGAACCCATACAACGTATGAACGGCTTGTGGAGATGCTGCTTCTGCTGTTTTCAGTCAAATTATGTAATGTAGAGACAGATCTGTGGCTTTAAAGGACCATACCAGCGGTTTTGCATGTTTGTGTATGCTTGAGTTAAATAGAAGCCAGTCAGTTGGTTTCAGTTCATTCCAGTTTGATATAAAAATCAACATGTAGATGCTTGAAACATGCATGAAATAAATAATCCATCACAGTAAATATGACGTCTAATACATGTTTTTGTCTTAGTAACTTCATTTAACTGATTCAACATGGAGCTGCATGCAAGAAAAAGTATGACTCCGCCAGAAATATAGTCCCAGGAGAAGATGGCTTTTACAGAGAAATTAAACACAATCCAAATTAGGGGATTTGGCAAACAGGAATAAAATGCTTTTTTTTTTTGGAAAATGGTTTGCAGTAATGTAACATGTATGTGGGTAGTATTTTGGGCTTAAACATGCAAAATTGGCAGTATGGTCCTTTAGATGAATGACTGAAGAGCTGTCAGAAGCTGTTTGAGGCCTGAGAAGTGACTCTTTTATGAAACATCAGATATAGTTTTAGACTAACCAGCTTCAGCAGGTCCTCCACTTTCTGCTGCAGGCCTCTGAAGCCAAAGGGAGGCGGGAACAGGAAGAGGCCTTCAGGAAGCGCTTCATCTTTCCACAGGAAGGGAACGCTGATACGACTGGAAGCAGGAAGTCTGGCTAACAGGCTCTGCCTGGTCCTGCCAGGACGACACTGACCCTCCAGAACGCCACGCACGTACGTGCTCACCAGCTGCAGGAAAACAAAGAGCATGAGAAAGTAATGATGTACGTTATAATGAGGTGCATGACCAGCGTCAGAACAGACTCCACCCACCCTGTTCAGCCTCTGCAGCCACGAGATGAGGAGTGAGAGACTCAGGAAAAGCTTTAATCCTCAGACAGGAAGATCCTCAACAAACACGTGATGGAGATCTACACACCTCCTTCTCTCACACACTCCTTTCTATTTCTCACACTATCTCTCTCACACACACACACACACACACACAGTCAGTCATCTGAAGCTGCATTTGCTCTATGTTTTTGCACATATTATTGATATGTACAGACGTTCTGCTGCTGGTTTGGATGTAAATAGACGACATACTAAACACTTCTAATTCTCTTGTTGCCTTATCCTTATTTTTATGTTGTTTTTATTTTATCATTTATTTTTTACTAAGCAGCATAAAAACAGCCTTTCACTGCTGTTGTACTTATGGCTGCACATGACAAATAAAACTCTGAAATTGAACTTGAAACTTGAAAATGTGACACAATATACTTTTAATTAAAACATGTAAAAGATTTACAGATTAATCACAAAAACAGCATTAAACAGTGTTTGGCCTTCAAACTGCTTGTTATCTACTTTTCACCTTATTCATGTTTTGTAGCTGTAACGATTTCTTTATTAACCTTTTTAGATGTTTGAAAATACAAAGTAATCCCAAACTCCAGAAGTGTTCACAGACACAAACATCCAGCATGTCGTTGCTGCAGCACAGCTGGATCACGTCAAAACCTCTGACTAAACATTTATGTCACTTATTTGTTTGCTGTGATGGATTATTTACCTCAAGCATGTTTAAAGTCACTGGTATGGTCCTTTAAACCTTCTCCGTTCTCACCTTTTGGTGTTCGGAGTCCACATGTACGTCCACACGTTTGCTCGTCTCCGTCTCAAACAACGGCAGAGAGACCAGTACCAAACCCGCCAGACCTAAAACCATAACCAACACCCACACACGCCTGCAAACACACACACACACATGCACACACAGGAAAAGAGAGAATAAATGTCATTAATTTTGGATCAGAGCGTTAAACACACAGAACTCACTGACAAAGAGACAAAAGGTAGACATAGAAACGGTTAAATGACAGGAAGAAACATGGTTTGACCGAACATAGACGTGTCTTATAAAACTTTCATAAAGCAAAAATAGACCTAAGATAGTCAAAACATGCATGTTGGTATATGCACATTTTAAATAAATATAAATGTGCTGTTATTTAGGTGGGGCGCTAAGCAGACAACAGGAATGTTCCAGATGAAGCTTCAGCTGCAGTAATAAAAACAGCGTGACTCTGAAGTTTGACGGCTTTCATGCGTGACTTTGCTGCAGCAGAATTAGCTCGCCATTCTCACCGTTCTGCAGATTCCAAAACAATTCTAACATTCACCGTTCCGGTCATACGTTTGGAAAATGACTGGTAGTAATGTAACATGTATGCAGATTGTGTTTATTGGGTTCCAACATGCAAAACCACAGGTATGTTCCTTTAAAACACCCAAACAAATGTTATTTATTCTACTAAAGGAAGTTGGCTTTTAAACTTTTCTGCTCCTCTAAGAACACAAAATTACTACTTCAGAGTATTCTTCTTAAGTAGCATTTAGCTCCAGCAATGATTAAGCTCTTATCAGCAATCAGTCGTCAATATTCTGTCAATATTTCAGAAAAAAAGCAGCTGATAAAACAGGACATCAGACGTTTGTTTCAGGGTAAATGAACAACAGAAAGAAGGACAGAAGCTCCATTTATTTTACCTCCAACAGAAAAGTAAGAAGCTGCTGCTGGAGACGAGCCAAACTCAGAACACTCAGAGTCTGTGTGACGCTGCTGTGATACCAGCCAGTCGCCATGGTAACCGCTCTCACTGTTTATCTCTCTGACGCTGCTTCACATGATACATGTTGAGTGCTGACCTTGGCATTCCATTCTTGTGTGCTGGGAGCTGAATGGTGACTCCTAACTAGATGTGTGTGTCTTTTAATGTGAGGACAATGGAAAACTTACGTGCACATCGCGTGCACTCAGATGGGGCGGAGCTTAAGGTGTAGCTTGTTCTGAATGTGCATTAGCAATGATTTGATATTATTCTGTGTGGAGGTTATATAGAGAGTAGGGGATGTAGAACTTATCACAGACAAATTTCTTCAACAAACAAAATGAGCTTTGCAAACAGCAGCAACAAGTTAGCCTCATGCTAACAGTTTGAAGCTGCAGCTGGACATGAAAGGATGTTACCGGTCTGATGGACCGGGCCAGTCTCCCGTACACCTCCATAATCAGGAACCTGGAAATGTGGATTACAGAACCAGAAACTGTGAACCTCTACATGTCAAATCATGCTAACTGTGTGTTCTTCATGTGTTGCTACAGAGCCACAATCTCATCCTTTATTCTCTTCTGACCCAACATGTCGCTAACTATCACCTGCTAATGAGCGTTTAGAACAAGTTATGCCTTAAGCTCCGCCCCCACAATGTGATTGGACTGTGTTTTTTATTCTGGCACTAATAACACAGCTGCTTCAGAAAAAGAAATGAGAGAGCTTTGTATTTAGTATTGGCACGTCTATGCTGCCCCCTGNCAGCTGCTTCAGAAAAAGAAATGAGAGAGCTTTGTATTTAGTATTGGCACGTCTATGCTGCCCCCTGCTGGACAACATGAAATTAAAAAACCCTGATCTTTTCTTTTCACCGTGCTGTGATTTGATTTTAATGTGACGTGAAAAATTCATGTCACAATGAAAAACAATTAATTCAATCATTCAAACAAAAAAACAGTTTGCATTATACCACAAGTTTTTCACTTAATTATGACACAGCAAATATGTTTATGGAAATGAACTACAAATGAAAACATGTATTGTATTTCACTCTATTGTTTTTATTTTAATTGTGTCCCTTATAATCTTCCATATTCTACAACTATGCCTGCATGTTAGCAGGTGAGACATTGAATTTTAAGGTGTGTGTGTGTGTCACCTGAATATTTGATTTTGAAAGATGAGGGGATTTGAAAAAAAATAACATGAAAAATAAAATATGATTTTAATATTTTGGGAAATGGTTGTCAGTAATGTATTGTCAGGTTGTATTTATTGGGCTCAAACATGCAAAAATCACTGGTAAGGTCCTTTAAGAGTGAGCCATTATAATCAGTCCAAGTAAAAATAAAACCTTTACTTTATGACTTCAGATTTCTTATCACTGCTACACTCTTTGGCCACAGAAAAGAATGAAAAATGCTAACTGGCAGTTTGTCAAATCTGTGTTTGAGCTTCATAAAAAAAAAAAAAAAAATGAAGACATAAAGAGCCTAAAGACATAAGACATAAAGAGACATAAAGAGCACAAACTGAGCAGAAAGAGGAAGAGATGAGAATTGTTTCTACCTGCAAATAAGTTTTCATTTCCTCCAGGATCTTCAACAATAGAGAAGTTTTGTGTGTGTGTGTGTGTGTGTGTGTGTGTGTGTGAGAACAGCAGCATCATTATGTGTGTTATCTCTGCATCACCTGTGTCCTCCACAGCATTTAGAAAGCCTCATGCTGATCTCATTCTGTGTGGATGCTGAGAAATCTGCCTGCTTCTCTGCTGGAGCCTGAAGCCCCCGGGCCCTCAGGGGCCCCATCCTGCACACACACACACACACACACACACACACACACACACACACACACACACAGAGTCAATACTACGTTAATGATAAGCCAGGTTTAGAGACGATGCACGGTGAGTTAAGTCAGCTCTGCTGCTCAGAGCTTCATGGACGTTTTAACACGTCAGCAAACAAAACATCTCAGTGACCTCTAAAAACCTCCAAACCTAAAAAAAACACAGGAAAACCTCTGTGTGAAACTCACACTTTACATTAAGGTTGCATTTCCACTGCCACAGCACCAAAGCTTCTGGAACATTTTTGGTACAAAAAACAGCAAGTGTGGCTGTTTAAGGCCATGTAGTGAGGACGGAGGGCCCGCGTGACGTAAGACTACGTTCATATTACAAGCCTTAATGCTCAATTCCAATTTTTTAATCAGATCCGATCTTTTCTTGTTGATCGTTCACATTCATGTCTGTAAGTGACCTGTATCCAACACCAGTGTGAACACTGTTGAGGTCCTAAACTGCCACGCATGCACAGATGTAACTAAAATGTGAGCCACATGGTACAATAATAACAACAATAACCGTCATTTTTGTGCGACAGTACAAACATGGATGACACAGCTGTGCAAGCATACGTGGCCAGGTTTATTTACTGCGGAGGTCAGAAGACAATGCAGATAATAAGGATGAGAATGAGAGCGAAAAGGCGTCAAAAAATAAAAGCCATAGCAGCTGCTCTGTTAGCGGCTGTTGCTGGCACATCAGTGCAGAGAGAGGTGTAGGTACGAGGGCGGAGCCAGCTGTGGTGGGACCACAATGTTCTGAAGTTCACAGAGGAACAATTTACTGAAAACTTTCGGATGTCCAGAGCAACGTTTGAGTACCTTTGCCAGCGACTAACAACAAGGTTGTCACGAAAAGACACCAAATGTAGACAAGCTATCCCCATCAGGAAGCGCCTGGCGTTGGGCTGTACCGGCTTGTGACAGGGGCAGCCTACCGCACAGTGGCTAACATTTTCGGGGTTGCAAAGTCTTCAGTGTGCTTGATGGTCCATGACTTGAGTAATGCCTTGTGATTTGGCCTAATGCCAGAATTAATGAAGCATCCTCAAGATAACGATCTCCACAAAGTAATTCATGGCTTCAGGACAAGATGGGGATTCCCGCAGTGCCATCGATGGAACTCACATTCCCAAGTACAAGATTTTTTTTTTTTTTTTTTTTTGGGAGAAGTCATCTGAGGACCTGATAGATAGAACCTGCGGGCCGCGGGCCACCAGTTGAGGATCCCTGACATAAGGGAAAGCACAGAGGCTCAGGACACTGCTGAGCCACTTCAAGCCACAGCTCTTCCATAGGCAGCTTACAACTGGAATATCATGTATGTGGGCAGTCCACATACATCAGACCACTGTGTGACATCTTCAAACTTAAATCTGTGAGGTGTGTTGAGATATATTTCTGTAAAGGCAACAAATGCCTAATTTAAGGTTTAATTTTAGTTAAAAGTATCCACAGAAAAATGGGCCCCTGGAACACTGAAGTTGGTAAAGTTACCAGAAATGTTGTTTCAGTAATTTTTGTCAGTAATCATTAAAAATAAGATGTGTTGATTCTTGATTTTGCAGTTGTTTCTTTATTAACATTCAGATCTGCACTTATACAAGGCTGTAAACTCATAATAACTGAATAAAAAGAAACAGTATTTTCCATTTATAATACACAGCCATAGGCAGCTCTTCACTTGTAGTCACAAGTACTTTACTCTGATTATACACTTAGTTATATTTGAAGTGCAAAATAATATCTTTTAAATAGTTAAGTTCAAAAACAAATTACTACAAAGACAATATAAAGATGCTTTGTATAAACATGACACTTATAAAGTCACAGTTTTGACAATTTTGAGAACTTTCACTTAACTTGTAAAGTGTACAGTGCAAAAAGATAAAGCCTAGCGAATATATCAAAACTCCAAACTGCTGCAGACTTTTGCAAAACTTAAAGAACTAACAGTGATACAATTTAATTTTTGTTTGAGGAAGAATGGACTGAGGGAAGAGGTGAGGGATCCAGCAGAGACTTCTTTGGAACTGGAGGAGTGGTTGTGTCATCATGGAAAGCTTGGGAGAGTCGTGGTACCTGAGGTTGAGCCAGGTCCTCCAGAAAGGACACAGGTGGTTACAGGTGGTTACAGGTGGTTACAGGTGACACGTGCTGGAGAAATGTGGAAAGGTGGGGCCTGGTTCACATTTTGATGTAAGGGTGGAAACTGTGTGTGGGGAAAGGATGCTGCTGAGATTGACTGAAGAAGCGAGGAGGTTGGACTGGAGCTGGGTAATGAGGCGGCTGAGACGTTTGACCGCCCATCAAACTGTGTTAGCACTGACATCGTTCTAAGCTCACGGTCCTGCTGCATTTTAACAGCAGTTCTGTGTCATCACTCTTCAAGGCTTCTGTTATCTCGTCAGCGAAACTTCCTGTGTTCTCTCTAGTTTGCTCTTCCTTTTCCTGTTGGTGTCTGAAAAGTGTAGAGCATATTTTAAGTGTTTCAACTGTTGATTTTCTGAAGAAAAGTAGANGGTGTCTGAAAAGTGTAGAGCATATTTTAAGTGTTTCAACTGTTGATTTTCTGAAGAAAAGTAGAAGTAAAAAAAATGTGTGAGAGATAAAGAGCAAGAGGCACACAGAGTGAGCCTGACGACACAAATCCAGGTCATTTACTTCTGGAGCTCCTGAAGGCTGATGAGGCTTCCTTGTTCTTTCCCTGATTCTGTGGATTTGGTGTAGATGATGGTGAATTTTCTCCTGAAGTTGACGGCAGAGGCTCTGAGGTCGTATCAACTAATGAAAAGCAAAATGTTATCAGGTGGTTGGCAGAATGACAGTTTAAGTTATCAGGATTATACTAAATACTAGATGCAGATTATTCAGTTACACTACACGAGAGAGAAATCACATAACATTTATCCCATCTTTACAGAAAATGTCAATCTGCCAATTCACAACTCTCTCCAAACTGTAGTTAGAATACATGTGCAGCAGTGCTTTCAAGAATACAAAAATTCATGGTGCATGCAGTACATGCCAATATTAACAGGTATACTGTAAACTATGGACATCACTTTGCATCTGTATTTTATTTGTACTTGAAGACTGTGAAATGGTTAAGCTTGCATCTGTGCAGCGATTTAATTTTATATTAGGCTGACCAAGTTACTGGCTAACTTATGGCTAACTGCGATATATGGTTTTGAAACTGTATGTTGACATTGACGCGATTTGGTTACGTTACGTCTTTAACGGTACTTACCGTCGCTGTCCTGCCACCACTGCTCGCCGCAAGCTGAGCGAGCTCTCCTCTTCAAGATCCACCTCGCAGGAAATACTGTCGATGACCTCCAGTGGGTTTATCACCAAAAATACATTCCAGCTTGTTGTGGAAAGGACGTGTTAGGTGACCACGCCCACTACGTTTGTTCCTTTGCCTCTTTGAATTTGGCTTTCAGGCTTTTTATTTTCCGTTGGCACCAAAGCTTCTTCGTCTCTCCACTGACCTTCATCACTGTTGTTACTCTCCTCCATTTTTATTTTTACCGCGTTGCAACGAGGCACCGACACTGAACGATGATGACGTGAGATGTGCGTAGCTAAGTGAGACGCTAAAAAAGCCACATGAGATCCGATCTGAGCGGTCAGACACAGGTCGCATCGCCAGAGATTAGATATGGATCGGATCTAGGACCACATATGCAAGTAGCCCAGATCTGATATGAAAAAAATCAGATCTGGGTTGTTCACACTGCTGTGAAAAAATCAGATCTGGGTCACATGGAGGCAAAAAGGTCGGATCTGGGCCACTTCAGCGTGTGATGTGAATGTAGCCTAAGTTCATCATGTTTAACATGTTTCAGAGGCTTAACATGTTTTCATCAGCCTCTGTGCGGATATCTGCATACCTCCAATTTTTTGTGACCATGTGGTCACTATCATACGCTACACTACCTTAGATTATCTTAACTTTATTATTAATCTCCAGCGGGGAAACTGGTTTATCATAAAGGAGTTTTCATAAAAGAACATACACATCAAAAACCGCTCAGCAAACCGTAAAAATGCCATGAGCAAAATAAAAGGTACAGGTACAGACAAATACCGCTTATATTCTACAAAAATCACCAGTAAGAAAAATCAATACAAGTAAAAATCATCCAATATTTTAAAAAGCACCAATAAAAAAAAAAAAGAAAAAAAAACAGCCAAATGCTATGACTAAAATCCAAACGACACAGCAAGGAGAAAAATACACAATCATACAAATCCAACAGACTAAAACCTCTGCAGCACCATGGTACTGATACATGTCATTTATTAAAGGCTTCACCGCTGAGGAGGACGAGCTTCTGAGCGCTCAGCGAGCATCTCAGCATATTAAATCTGCCGCTGAACGCTATGTTACGCTATGTTATGCTACGTTATGCTAGTGCAACCTAAGTCGCCTATAAATTGGCCTTTATGATTCCAGTTTCATGTTCTGGTTCCTGTTCTACATGTGGGACTTACAGAACCCTGTAACGAGTAACGAGTAAGTAATGAGCAAACAAAGCCTAAGTAAGCAGTTCTCACCATTCCTAGTCGTCTTCTGCCTCGTAAAATCACAGGTATGGTCCTTTAATGAAATATTTTATTAGTGAATTATCTTCCACAAGAAGATAATTTTTAGAGATTTTGATTGTTTGGAAATTACCACAATCACGTGACACGCTGCCAGTGGACACTTCAAGTACCACCTGTGTACCAAGTACCAACTGTGGCACTAGTACTACAAGTACTAGTGCCACAGTTTGAGAACCACTTCTTATGTTGCCATCAACAGCAGCAAAGTTTAGTTTTTTGGAACAGTTAAAGCTCAATAATCTGTCTGGTTATGGGTTTTTATTGCATTTATTTTCTTTCTTTATCATAACTGTTTCCTACATGGAAGCAAAATTAAAGCTAAAGCTAAATAACATCACTGCTTATAACGGCATTTCGCTCTTCAAACAACTCCTCAAAAGTATCTTTGCTATTTAAAGCCAAAGCTTTGAGTTAAATAAGAGTAGAATATATTACAATATAATATTATGGTGTTTTCTGCACATTAATAAAAATCGATAAAATCACATTTGTTAGTTTCCTTGGGTTGGAATGGGTGGAGAAAAGTGTCAGGTGTGATGTGTGACAAAAGAGTCTCGGCAAGAATGAAAGGAAAGGTGTACAAAACGGTGGTGAGACCAGCGATGTTGTATGGCTTAGAGACAGTGGCACTGAGGAAAAGACAGGAGGCAGAGCTAGAGGTAGCAGAGACTAAAATGCTGAGGTTCTCTTTGGGAGTGACGAGGATGGATAGGATCAGGAACGAGTACATCAGAGGGACAGCGCATGTTAGATGTTTTGGAGATAAAGTCAGAGAGGCCAGACTGAGATGGTTTGGACATGTACAGAGGAGGGATAGTGAACATATCGGTAGAAGGATGCTGAGGTTGGAACTGCCAGGCAGGAGGCCTAGAGGAAGACCAAAGAGGAGATTTATGGATGTAGTGAAAGAGGACATGAAGTTAGTTGGTGTGAGAGAAGAGGAGGCAGAGGATAGGGTTAGATGGAGGCAGATGATTCGCTGTGGTGACCCCTGAAGGGAAAGCCCAAAGAAAAAGAAGAGAGAGTTTCCTGCTGTGAGGGATAAAGCCTGTCCAGATAGAATATGTTCTACAACACATATTACATTGAAATATATGTTGTTTAAATCCAACAGAGCTTTAAAACCTTATTAAAATGTTTTGGGGTTTGTTTCGTCAGGTTTGTGCTTTGGTAGATAATCAAAACGTCATTAAACAGCCAGATTTTTATTTAAAAGAACGTCACACATCAGGGTTAAGCTGCTTTTACCAAGCCGTTAATAACGCAGTTTATGAGCTGTAAATACACATTATATCGCCGTTTCAATAAACAATCACAACGAATAGCCAGAAAATAAAGAATTTCCTTTTAAAATAGATTTTTATTCTGCCATTATGCGACGCAGCAGTAACCGTTAGCTATTTTACCGCTTGAGCGGACAGAAGCTTTATCAACAGTAACGTCATATTATCCTCCAGTGATTTTTTCTAAACTCTTTTTTATTTTCTGTAGTTTTATGGAATCTTACCCTTCCACGTATTCCCGTGTTTCGCCATCACGATGTTTTTCTTGATGAAATGATCGGATTCATCGGGCTGAAGTTGTTTGAGCCTCCTTAAGGGCGAACAACCAATCAGCGGCCACTTGAGAGCGAACAGCCAATCAGCGGCCGCTTGGGGGCGAACAGCCAATCAGCGGCCGCTTGAGGACGAACAGCCAATCAGCGGCCGGTTGAGGACGAACAGCCAATCAGCGGTCGGCTGAGGGCCAAGAGCCAATCAGCAGGCGTGAACTCACCACCACTTCCGGATTTCCTTTCATAATAAGAGCATCGCATCCTCCTCGCATGTGGGTTATGTGTTTTTTGCAAATTATCCTGCACCTGCTGTGCCTGATTAGTTTATTTCATTGCTGCTAGAATTGTCGATGCATGTAATCTTTAATGTCAACCCAAAAAAGGAAAAAAATATCATTTTGAGTTTTGCTTTGTTTCTTTTTTTTGTGTGTTTTTGAATTGTAAGTTATGGTAACTGTCTCAGCAAGACATGATGTGAAAAAACTGCAGCTGCTGAAAGAATATATTTGAGCTGGTGGAGTAAATATGCTTTGCATTTGATGGATAATGTATTTGGATAAATACATGTACTTTTGTTAGTTGTTTGAAATACAAACTGTTTTTCTAATATGATTTCTATAGTTTTTTTTTGTTGTTGTTGTTTTTTTTTTTTGACAACATGACCATGAGAATTGATCTCTTTTAAACAGAATCTGTCAAAATAAAAATGAAAAGCAATCAAATAGTGGTTCATAAGTTAGGTGTGTCATGTAATATTATTCCCTTGTAATTTGTACATTATTATTTTTCCTGTTTTGATCACACAACTACCACATTGCTGATGACAATTTTAACACGAGTATTCTATAAAATAAGTTAAAGTTGAAGTAAAAGTAGAGTCAGAGTAAAGTGAAAGTAGAAGAGAGATGATGTAGTATGAAATAATTTGCTGACAATATTCTCTATAGATGGAAAAAAGATCAATTTGATGTTTTGATCTTTTTTTCAACATTGACATTTTATTGTGTTTACATTATTACAGTATTATTTAGATATATTTCATTAAATTTGACTTTTGAAAAGTGACTTCATGGTGTGATCAGAAATGGCATTGAATTTAATACCCAAAGACAAATTCTTGATGTGAACAAAAATGTAGTTGACTTACTAAGCAAAAGAAAATTCCAGTAAGTCACATGCAGCCTGATGAAGGTCAAAGGACTAAAACATACTGCTGACATGCACATTTTAATAATTCATTACCAAAATACACACAAAGCTCCAAAAGTATTTTTCACAATTCCCCAGATATCAATGCAAATATTTAATACAAAAAGTCTCTTTACTTTTTGCTTTTAGTGCTGCACCAAACATACAGACAAAACATTTTCAGCTGTTCCAGCATGCAGGTAGGCATTCACTGGAAGAAATGATTGTGAAATCATTTGCTTACAGGAATCGTGTGGCTTACAGGAATTTTTCAAGGCAGGTAAAATTCGGGTTAAAGCGTTGCTCTGGGGTTACATGCATGTCTTTACAGGTACCACACTTCATCTTGACTTAACCTTAATATGTGTATTGTGCTCCATGTACCTTACATGGCTACACTTGATAGCCTATTGATACAAATTTACATTAAAAAAATTTTTTTAACACAAAACACCACATGCAAACACAGTGACATTGAAATAATAATAATAATAATAATAATACACATTTATAAAGTGTTACGGGGGGATTGGAGCCTATCTGACCCTTAACAGGACAAACGGGTTTAGAAAATGGATGGATGGATGGATTTATAAAGTGTAATAAAATGGATTATTAATGTTAAGTACAAAGAAGTTTGGCGGGCCGTGTATTTTACACCTGGGCCTTCATATCCTCCCACAATTAAACCACCTTCTAATAACCTCACCATGACACTAGGATTATAGGCTGCTGTTATTACATAACCAGCCCATATTCACAGTGACAGTAACCTTTATGGAATGGAATAAAGTGATTTAACACGAGGATCAACACCTATGACAGTTACAACACACTAACAGCAGAGACATGAATAGGATGTAGCATTATTACGCATTATGACAGGATGCTGCATCACATATAAACATGGCATAGCCTAAATCAGTGTCATTACCAAAGAAACAAGAACAAACTCACAACAACCATCACATTTACTCATACGACCAGCAAGTAAGCAAAAATGCTGTAAAACACAAATAACACAATCAGATTCAACAGGCTTCTCCACAGATTCCAGCCACATAAAAATCCATCAGACTTACCAAAGCTGCTCATCATCTGAAGACAAAGTCCATCCTCCTTTCTGTCTTTAGAAAGAGTTTAACCACACGGCTGTACATTATCGGTGCGTTTCAGTTCCAAAATGTGAAAAAAAGCGTTGTAAATCCATTTCTTCTCCTCCTTCAGCCATTGTGCGTTAAAAAACAACAGGACTAAGTAAAAATCTAAACAAAAAATCTAACGCACTACATCTAAAAATCTAAACTCAAGAAAGAAAGTTGCTATGTTACGTGCTAGCTAGGTTTACTTGAGTTAGCTAAGCTAACCAGCTCTCTTCTTCTTCTGATGAATTTCTGGCAGGCTGTTTAGCTGTTAGCATAATGCTAACTCTGATGACCAGCTAGAAGGTCCTGACATGTAAAAGATACGCCCAACACGGCAAACTCAAAATCTGATTGGTTAAAGAATATGACAATCAACAACATCGTCCCATTTGCTTGAATAGCAGAGGGGATTCACTCAAGATTCTGAAGGCCTCAGGCTAGATTTTTTTTACCCGGAGACAGCACAGGGGGAAAATCTGATTGGACAAAAGCTCTAATTTATATGAGCTGCACTGGAAGCACCGAAACTGAGGGAGAGTACTGTAGCGATGACATGACGTTAATAACAAAACTGATGGAACAAACTTTATAAAATACATATAGTATTAATAAAATATATATTAAATTATAAAAACATAATTTGATGATTCTGACAATCTCTAGGCCAGCAGAGGAGGCCTTGCTGGCCCTGACCGCCCATCACTGGCGGTTAGTGTATTAGTGTATTTGTGTATTAGTGTATTAGTGTGTTGGTATGTTGGTGTGTTAGTGTATTGGTGTATTAGCGTATTTATTGCCTTTGAAGCAATTGACAAAAGTATAGTAAAACACTGTCACAATGTTAAAGATCATTTAAAAACATTGCTGCACCCACCCCAGGATCTGGAACCACACCAAAATTTAACTAGTTATTTCATAGACCAGCCAGGTTGTTTTATTTTACATTTCTTTATCATTCAGAGCAATAAACACGTTTTAAACAGATAATCAGACAATTAAAGAATGAGAGTCATTTCACACCTGAGTTGTTGCTGTTATTAATCTGTTCACATGTTTGATGAAACTTATGATGGTGTATCAGATCAGCGTAGCAGATCTGTCCAATCAGAAACAGACTTCCAGCAAAGGGGCGTGTCAGCCAGGTAACAAATTTCCACATTGGATAGTCTCATGTTTCCTCGCTCATGTCTCCCTGATGAAGACTCCTCCGTCCTCAGAGGGTGTGCTTAGAGATGGCGGACCAGGTTGGTTTCAGGGTCGTGCGAGGAGCGATCCAATAAGGGCTTCAGAACGCACCATATCTTCTACTGCAGCGGCTGCTTGAGCTCAAACAGTCCCGTTCCTCCTCTGACCACCTTCCCCACCACCAGGCAGGCGGAGGGTGACACCAACTGATCATATGAACCTTAAAAGGGAAAAAAATAAAGTCACGAACAATAAGACAAAAACAGCTTTAAGGTGATGAAGAATCCATGAAGTGGATCAGAAAACCTTTTTTTTTTTAAATTAGGTCTCAAACCAGAAGGAATTCTATATACATCAAGACTTTGTGACTGTCGTCACCATCATCATCATCATCATCACATTTTTAGCATCACTCTTTCCTCACCCATCATCGTAGCCTGTTTGAGGAATTTGTAGCTGGTCTCAAAAGTCATCTGCTGCAGAGGGGAGGAGTTGGAGCAGATGGCATGTCGGTTTAGCGGTTTATAAACACCTTCAAAGCACATGTAGTCAGCTACCAGAGAGAGATGTCTGGGGTCCACCTCGATACCTGCAGACAGGAAGTACAGGTCAAATCAAAGCCTTCTTAGTTGAGGTTTAATTGTGTGTGTGTGTGTGTGTGTGTGTGTGTATACCATAGACAGCAANCTTCTTAGTTGAGGTTTAATTGTGTGTGTGTGTGTGTGTGTGTGTGTGTATACCATAGACAGCAAACACATCTTTAATCTCCTTCTCTATAACCTTCAGGGCCACTTCAATCCCGTAGGTTTTCGCCATCGCATGGACCTCATTGGAATATAATCGGTTGATGTCCAAAATCTGAGAAAAATAAAAATGAAATAAAACCAAACTGCTAAGTCACATTTTATGCATGCATTAGTACCTTATGCCTGTGCTTTAAGTGCTGAGATTCTGCTGATTGGGCCTCCTGACTCTCTTGACTGATGGAACCCTCGGTCCGCTCACCCTACAGCACACGTCAAACTGAAGGCCCGCGGGCCACATCCAGCCCATCGTACAATTATATCTGGCCCGCAAGATAATATCTAATTTCTATAATACCGTAAATTCTCTATTAAAAGCCGGTATTCAAATAGCGGCCGGTCCTTAATAAAGGCCAGGTTGGTTTACGTCTGTTACTGGTCCAGGCAAATAATATTAGTGTATTCTGCTGCTGCTAACACTAACTATGGCGCCTGGGAGACGAACAGAGGAAAAATGACTTCCTAAATCGTTTGAACAACTTTTTTTTCTCCATCTCTCTCCTTGAGCCAGCCTGGGCTTCATAACCAGATGACAGTATCTACGTTTTAAGTACCAAACCACTTTAAAAACCTCTAGCCGTTGTCCTTTCAGCCAGAAGGAACGAGCGGACTCAGCGTGAAACAAAGCCGTAAACATGGAGCTCCTCCCCGGCGAGCAGCGAGTGACGCTCCGCTGTAACACACCAACCCAGAAATGTGGATAAAATGGATGAACGCGAACCTTTCTAAAAGCTGATAGAGGAATGATCACACTGTGAAATGTTTCTCCATAGCGGCAGTGTTNCTTTCTAAAAGCTGATAGAGGAATGATCACACTGTGAAATGTTTCTCCATAGCGGCAGTGTTTTTTAAATTTTATTTTTTCTTTTCTTAAATGTAGTTATGGTGTGTCTATCAGCGGTGGGACACGCTAGCCGGCTACAAGGCTCTCGTTTTGGTTTGAATCTCACCACGCCTACCGTAATAACCGTTGCAGGGAGCGCTAACTTAACGGATTTTACCGCAGTCATCATTTCCTGGGTTTTTAATGGAAAACTGAAGAACACAGATAAATTATGACACAGCAAAGGTAAAGTTTGGCGAGAAGCAAAACTTTAATATTTTAGCTCCAATAATTTTAGCTCCAATAAAAGCCTGGATCTTATAAAGGCCGGGTTCTCTCCGCAGTTGAGGTAAATAAAGGTCCCGGCCACTATTAGAGCATTTACGGTATAATAATAATAATATATAATTTCTAATTTCTATAATAACTGACCCGCCGATATATAGTGCGTACATTATGCATACTACACATCCCAGAATGCACTGCAACAACCGGCATGTAAATCAACACCTGGTGGGACCGCCATGTTCACAAGTTCACAGAGGAAAACTTTCTGATGTCTCCATATGTATCCAACAAATTTAAAAATTCTTCGTCTCTCCACTGTGTATGTGGATGGTATTTATTGGGCTAAAACATGAAAACCACTGGTATGGTCCTTTGAAGGCCAGATGTCGTGCTCAGATAGATGGCTAAACCTGACGTACGTTGCTGTGCTTGAACATTTCATGCATGTTGATTCCCTCCGTGTTGAGAACCGTCTCTTTTTCTCCCGTCTTGGTTGTCGTCTCACTCAGCAGGCAGCGAGTCAGGCCTTTGGTTTCCATGACGATTGCGTTCTGGGCCAGAGTCGACAGAACCGAGGTCAGGTCGAAGTGCACCTTGCTCATCGGTAACACCAGGTCAACCTTTCATCAAGACACAAAAAGACAACAGGTAAGTGAAAGACGTTCTGTGAAAATATATTTCAGAAATTTCCACAACAAATTTAAAGGACTATACCACCCATTTTGCATGTTTGAGCCTAATATATTCTATTTTCATACATGTAACATTACTGACAATCATTTCCCAAAGCATACTACTGGAACGGTGAATTAAAAATGTTTTTCCTACCTTCCAGACCTCCATTGGTTTCAGTTCATTCTGTATTAAAATCAACTTGTTGATACTGTAAACGTTCTTGGGATAGGTAATCCATCATCACCAACAAGACGTGTATTCAGGTTTTTTTTAAAAGTTATGTAATTTTAGTGTTTAAGCTCAATAAAAAGCGTGGAGTGAATGTATGCCTCCACCGGGGAATATAGTCCCAAAAGAAGACCTGCGTTTATGGAAAAATTTAAAGGACCGTGACTTCATAAGGCTGTGTAACTATTAGCAGGAGAAACATGGATTTTTAAGGTGGGTGTATCACTTGAATATTTGATTTTGAAAGATTAAGAGATTTTGCAAAATATCAGGAAAGCTGAAATACGGTTTTATCCTTTGGGAAATGATTGTCAGTAACGTAACATGTATGAAAACTGAATATATTAGGCTCAAACATGCTAAATGGATGGAATGGTCCTTTAAGTGACTTTCTGACTCTACAGTTACAGAGATTTAAAACAAAACGGAGACTGACTCACTAGAATATAAGTAATACTTTACATTTGACTTTAACCACGTGAACCCGACGGAGCTCTGAGCAAAAACATGAGAAATTTCTCCGATCATTTGATTTTTACTTATCATATTGAAAACAAACCAATGCTTGTTGTTGTATTTTTATTCACACCATTGTCTTCAAAAACTCCAGAAAAATGTGCTGATCAAACATTTTAGACGTACCAGCTCCAAAACGCATCAGTTTATTTCAAGATCTGAACACCTAAAACATTTATGTCTGAAAGCTTTGACCCTCAAAATATAACAACTGATGTACTGTGCTAATGCACTGAAGCTAATGCTAATGCTAATGATGCTAGCTAGAGCTAGCTAAAGCTAAATGCAGGAGTTGTGCAAATCATACAGCCGAGGACTCGCCGTCTGACATCCAGGACTACAACAGAATGCATCCATTCCCAGCTACAGTGCCAACTTCTGGTGGCTGGATTGAACTACAGCTGACTGAGAATGGATGAGGCTCATAAGTCCGTAATAGTGGATCATGAATTTTGGAAAAGTTTTTTAATAGACCTTCGTCGCTGTCCTGATACCAGGACAGTCAGGTAGAAAGGTTCATTCCAGTACAAACCACGGTGAGTATTTTTAATTATTTTAGTGTTTTTGCGTAATAATGAAGAACTCACCTGACACCAGAGCTCCTGCTGCAGGTCGTAAGCGTAGCTCTCTACCGCCGGGTTGGACTGCAGAACAGCATTCACCCGCATCTGATCCGAGAGTTCTTCTCTCTTGTCTTCTTTTTGTACTCGTTTGCTTTTCTTTAGCCCTTTCAGTCCTGCTGACTCAGGCTGGGATTCCTGCAGACTGTTGTTGTCTGAATTCTCCTGTGCCTCTTCCTCTTCCTCCCCCTGATCTTCTTTCTCCTCTCCCTCTTCTCTGTCTTCCTCCTCCTCCTCGCTCTCATAGTCCACCTGCATCATGAGATCAGCATTTCGTACGACACGCTTCAGCTCTGCTTCATCCAAACAACTCCAGTAAACTAACGCTGCGTTCACATGTTGACGGTAGAAAAACGCCCTTCGCCGACGGCAATGGAACGCAGCACCAGACAGCAGACAACAACTATAGACGCGGAACCACTGCCAAACCATTGTTTTATAATTTTGCCAATGTTTTATAAAACAAGGAAAGCTCTGGCCGATTTATGCGCTCGTTTAAAGGAGCGACAGAAATGGCAGACATGCAGACATGGGTTCATCCCATTTTACGAGAGCGCAAACTGCTGGAAGAATTCATAAACTGAGGATGATGAAGAGATTCAGAAGGTATTTCAGACTGTCAACAACTCAGCCGTCCATCTTTGACCCAAGAATATCAACGTCCGGTTTGTCTTTGCCACTGCAGTAAGTGGAAAAAGTTGAAAAACTTGAACTTTTGACGTTCTGTCTGGCCGCGCGGTGCGCCGCTCTCACCACCAGCGGCGGCAGAGTTTTCTGTCGTCCTCTCATTGAAAAGAATGGAGCATCCATTTTTCTGTCTCAAACACCGTCAATGTGAACACAGCTTCAGGCCCACATTCATAAAAACGGTGATAAGGAGTGTAGCACTGCCTTAATGTGCGCCGTGATAACTGAAGCTCATTCATAAAACTTCTCCTAGGTAATCGTTGCTCCGGCGTCACCTGAAGGCAGAGTTGCTGTGAGGTGTGACAGGTAAAAGCCATGAAGATCAGCGTGTTAATGAGCTGCTGCATGTTTACCAGCCACCATTCATCCTGATTCATCTGGCTTTAAAGGAAACATTCTGCTTTAGAGCTCCTCATTTAAAAGACTGATGCTAAAATAGCAGGAAAATGTGGAGATTTACCTCCGTAGTGTGTGTGTGTGTGTGTGTGTGTGTGTGAGAGGAACTCAGCAGCACAACAGATGAGGCTTTATGAATAAGCTCAGCACCATAAGAACATGTGAGATCAGATCAAAACTCAACCTTTAAAAATTGATCAGCTGAGTGAGTTATCTATCCAAGTTATTGATCACTAACACTTGTGAGGTAACTACAGTTTTAAACGTCGCCCAGATTTCATATCGCTGAAATTTACCAGCAGAGTGAAGCAGGCCTTAATGTTAGCGTGTGGGTTTGTTTTATGAATAGCTACCGCCACATGTAAATAAGGAAATATCACAGTAACGCGCTAACATATGTCGCTAACAGGCATTTATGAATGAGGGAACGTGGTTAAGCTGATATTTGAACATAGCGAGCAGTAAATCATGCACTAACGTTCATGAATCTGGGCACGGTCGGATTGGGATGCTAATTTTTACCGGGACTTTAAGTTGTAGGGGGTGGGGGAGACACGAACAAACGGAGAGCCCCGGAGTTTGGTTTCGTTTTGTCGCTCTCTCTGCTTTCATGTTGTTGGTACCACCCGAGGTACCGACAATTTAAACTGTCGACAGGGGGAGGGGCTACCGGCCCACAGGCTACCGGCCCGGCCCACAGACAGCTGCAGCCCACCAGGAAAAGTCCTGCCTCTCCCGATGGCCAATCCAACTATGAATCTGGGCCTGAGTGTATAGAGTACTGCTTCATACCTCCTCTTCCTGTTTGTCTTTCCGCTTGGCATCGGAGGCGTCAGCGTCGCCTTCATTCCCCTTGTCATCAACAATCTCTCTCTCCTCTTCTGCCTCGCCGTTGTCTAACTGATGAACGTCAAAATCACAGACCAAGATCACTTCAGGTGTTTTTGCACACAAACATCGACTTACTGACTTCTGATCTGATTACATGAAGTATGAGCAAAACTGACTTTTTGCCTTTAATCCAAGTAGAATCAAAGCTTTAACATGCATGTAGCGTGACTCTTTCTTTTCTTAAATGAAAAAGCATCCAAGAATAGTAATATTTTAATGTCTGCAATGATACAGATTGGTGAAATAAAACAGGAAAGTCCATGAAAAACAGACCCCTGCTGTGCCAGGCGTTCCCTCGCCATCTTGGTCCTTATCTCTGGCAGTGGCCTTCCTCGTCTCCACGGCGATGGAGGCCAGCTTGATGCTGCGCTTCTTAATGGTTTCAAGAAGGAGATGGAAAAATCTGAGAGGACAAAATGTGAGACAGCAGACGATATTATGAGTATGTTCTGATTTAAGCCACTCTGGAGCAGCACACACACACTCACACACACACGCACACACACCTGGTTTCCATGAAGTGCAGGATCTGATGCGGTGACAGCAGCTTGTCGTCACAGTAACGGTCAGGAGGCAGGAAGTGGAAGGTGACTTTGAACGTCCGTAACTTTTGGCGAGTTGCGCTGTCGATCCGCAACGCCTCCACTACATCCACCTTCTGCAGAACCTACACTCACACGCACACACGCGCGCGCACACACACACACACACACACACACACACAGAGTTCTAGTTTTATATCTCAGTGTCGATGGAAAACCTTTAAATTCCCGTCGTTTACATATTTTAACAGAGGATCATCTCCAAACTGTTTTTAATGGAGTCACACACATCATGACAGAATAAGACGAGAAAACAAACTCAACGCAGGAAGACGACACAAGAAGAAAAATGGACAGCAGACTTAGTGTTTCCCACAGGTTGAAAACGTACTTGCGGCAGTGGGCGGGCATGCCGTGTAACCCCGCCCCCCCACCCAAAAAGGATAACTGTGCAACATAAGATTCCATCTAAAGTTTAACATGAATATTTGGCTTTAAAAGTGCAAAGAAAAAGCTAAAAACACTCAGATCTAGTTGAAAATGGTCACTACCAGGCTGTATACTACTGGTTGCTAGGCAACCACAGTANCTCAGATCTAGTTGAAAATGGTCACTACCAGGCTGTATACTACTGGTTGCTAGGCAACCACAGTAATGCAATAGGTTCTAGACATGTTGGTGCCTCCGACAGATAGTAAAACCTATGTGTGGGAAACACTGGCAGACTAGAAGAGGATATAAGAAGGCGAGCTGCTCCTCACCTCGGCCAGGCAGACCCGTGCCAGCCGCTTCCTCAGAGCACCGGCTCGTCTCACGGCGTCCGGGCTGTTCAACACGGGAACGCTCATCATAGGAGTCTTTATGCTGGAGCTGGCTACCATCAGGATCTCTCTCAGTCTGACACACACACACACACAAACAGACGTCTTAGCGTGTTGATGGTAAATTTGTCCTGCTGTAGAAAAGTCAGATTTCCATAGAAACTACACGATTTGAAGAAATGTGTGGAAACAGATTCAGAGTCTTCCTCAGCGTCACTTCCCGCCTTACTCTTCTTCTACTCTGTTTCTACGTGTTGGCGGTTTGCTAATCTCATGTTCTGCCTGAGCAGGAATTCCAAGTTAAAGTGGAACGGTGAAGAGATTTTCCCACACCAGCCGATCCTGCTGTGTTCAGGTGTGCATGAGTGGGAGGAGCTAGTACGTGAATAAATAGTGAATAATAGGGGAGAGAGAACGTAATTACCGTGGTATTCCGAGCGTGACGTTCATCTCTCCTCGGCCGGCGAAGTGGAAGGTGTTGAGGGTCATCTGGGTTGAAGGTTCGCCGATGGACTGAGCAGCGAGCAGACCCACGGCTTCGCCCGGGTCACACAGCGAACGCTGCCACTTATAATGCAGCAGGCGCCGAAGGCTGGACACGCACCACAACAACACTTATTTTACTTCTTACTTAAAGGACCATACCGGTGGCTTTGCATGCTTGAGACCAATATACATACAGCACATACAACCTGCACACACGTTACATTGCTGCAAACATTTTGCAGAACACAAACCTGTTTTTTTTTAGCCCTATATCCCCTGATTCTGTTTTCTGGTGTGTAACTTGGTTCAGGATGGCTTTGGGTTGGAATTCATCCTTAAAGGACTATGTCGGTGGTTTTGCAGCCATGGACTGTTAACATGTGGGCCTGTAAAGCCCTTTGGATGTGATATTAGGCTGCAAATAAACTTGACTATAAAACCATGAATATGAGTTTATTCTGAGTTACCTGTGTGAATCCAGGTCGTCCTGACTTGTCTCCGCTCTGCTCTGCAGGTATTTCTCTGTGATGTTGTAAAAGTTTTCTGACACGGACCCAAAGCAGACGTCAGGCCTCAGCAGGCCCAGAGAGGGCTGAGGGCAGCGGGACGACTTCCTGCTGTATTTTAATTTGCTGCTTTCATCCAGGGAATGCCACTGCTCTAACAGCTGAGGAGGAAAAAATGCATTTTGCCGTTAAAGCGAGAGGATATTTATGTTCTGCTGAATGAACTCAGGCTGGAACACACAAAGTGACTTTTAAACTAACTCTGTGTTCATTTTAAATTGTTTAAATAGCATTAAAATTAGCATTTAAATGTGATTTAAATGTGATTAGGAATAGCTGTTTCTGAACCCAGAACTGAACTGTAGGAATACTGTTCCAACACTTTACCTGCTGAACAGAATAACAGCTTTCAGGTGTGCTAACACAATTACAAAGGTATCCTCTAAAAACCAATAGCATCTACACAATTACTGAAGGACAAATAAATGAGGAGTTTATCTTTAGGACACTAACAGCTGATGAAGCTCCATTTTCATCAGCTGTTAGTGTGGTTAGTGAATTTAAATTCAAAATTTAAATTCAAATACTAAATTTGATATGTTTCAGTTAGGTTTTAGAACGTATCACAGTACAGAGACGGCTCTTCTAAAGGATAAATCTTGACATGAACAAGTCTTTGGTTCTGGTCTTGTCCTAAGCGGATCAGTGGATCACCAGATTCTTTTTACTAGACTGAGGTTAGACTTCATTGGCCTCTCTGGTGTTGTTTTAACTGGTTCACTTCTTATTTATCTGAAATTCTGTGTCTCAATAGATGGGAATTTATCTAAACTTCGTGTTATATCATGTGGGGTACCTCAAGGATCAGTTTTAGGACCACTGCTTTTTAACTTGTATTTGGCTACATTCACATTATACAGGCCTTAATGCGCAATTTCAATTTTTTAATCAGATCTGATCTTTTTGCGTTACACTTTATTTTTAACGTCCCAAAGAGCTGAAGTAAAACATATGGTGCTGCAGCTTTTAGTCGTCATGCTAACAGCCTTCCTGAGGATCTGAGAGGAACTGAAATCACTGATATTTTTAAATGCAGACTTAAACCCATCTGTTCAGCCTGGCTTTCATGTAGTGTTTTATAATTTTAGATTTTAATTAGATCTTACTAAATTTATGTATATTTTAATCAACTGTTATCAATATTTGTGTGTATTTGTCAATCACCTGTGAAGCACTTTGAGTTACATTTACTTGTATGAAAGGTGCTTTATAAATAAAGTTTGATGTGAATAGGTGATTATAAATCAGTCATTTTCAATAGTAATAAACATTTGAAACATTATTAATGATTTGGCCTTATACTTATATCAATTTAATGCCACCTTGGTGAAGAAAATTATCAATTTCTATCCAAAACCTGAACATTTCTGGGTGATTCCAAACTTTTGAATGCTAGTGTACATAGTTCCATATCCAAAGACAAGTCTCTCACAAAGCTATTGTGCATATATGGTGTGTGTGTGTGTGTGTGTGTGTGTGTGTGTACCTGCAATGTGGCTGCGTCTCTGCCATTCACGTTGACCTCTGCCCTTTGAATAGTCTGTTTCAGCTTAGCCATCTTCTTCTGGGAAAACATCAGAAACGCTCCTGAAAGAGATTATGACACAAAAACACGAATCATCACACGACAGATATTTACACGCTGGTAGTCGTGCAAGAACATTGTTCTTGATACTTTCAAAATTATGTGCAACAAAAACAAAAAGTTAAACTTATCAAACACAGAGCCCTTTAGAGTTTACACACAGGTTTTAGAGCTATGAGCATTCAGAGGTTTACATAGAAACTGACACCAATTGACACTGCATCAGTTTATCACCAAGGTGGTGTTAAATTGATGCAGCATCCTGGAGTTCTCTTTTCACTGTTGCAGATGACGCTAGTATTTGTACTATTTAATGAAGCTGTAAAACATCTGTTTCTACCAGACTCTGATGTTGTCAGACTAATTCTTCTTCAAAACTCATTACTTACATTTATTTTATGTATTTTTGTCATTTCCTGTGCAGTAAATTGTAAAACAAACAGTGTANTTACTTACATTTATTTTATGTATTTTTGTCATTTCCTGTGCAGTAAATTGTAAAACAAACAGTGTAATGATGATTTTATTTTTATTTTTATCTGGGGGTGTCCTCACACTTCGGGCCTGTAGTGTATAGTTCAGTCATCCTCAAAGTCTGGACTCTGGTCCGGATCCAGATCGAACTACAACTGTCCCCGGACTCTGAGCAAATTCTACTTTTCATATGTATTATTTATTATCTACGAGACATCGCTGCAACGCAACGAGTCAAAATTCGCTTTAAAGCGAAACCGAATGTCTGACTGCTCCACCGTCTGTGTGAGAATGTCTACTCTGCTTTGGTCCAATCATATCCAGCATCCCGTGATCTCCATGACAACGATGGGTTGACACGGCATTGAGTTCATGGAGAGTGACAGTGCAGAGTGAGAGTTGACAGTGCAGCCACACCCCAGATTTCAGATTATCAATAATCCAAAGGGTTTAGCAGCAGAAATCTTGGTTTGGTTTGGGTACCGTGTCGTGGAGATGCCACCTCTCTCTTTCTTTTCCACCGCTGGATGGCTGCAAAGTGCTGACTGGCAGCTTCAGGGTCCAAACATGCCAAGACCTCATCCAGACCCTGAGACTTCCGGATCACCTGAGAGGAGAACAAACATGGCCGACTGTTTTTACCTGTTCACATTCAACGTCTGTTTGTCAGCAGGATATCTCAAAAACCTTTTCATGAAAGTTTGTCGGGACTTGGTCAAGAAGATTAGTTTAATCTGAACCCCAAGCAGTTTCTGGGCGTTTTTTGCTCCGGTCACATTTTTACTCATTTTTCACTGCAGCTCTATGGAAACAAAACAATCATAGCTATATGTAGGGAGAATCAAAAATGTCTTCTGTGCAGTATAACACAGTTATAATGTCATAAATCATAAAAGAAGAAAAAATGTAAGTTAAATTTCTTTGATAATTTATTTTACAAAAATTGAAAAAAGATGGAATCTATATATACAACATTTTTCCAAGCGCCCCTAAGTGTTACCAATATTGGAAAAAAAAGGAGGGCTCCACATGCTATACACACTGAACTATTTACACAAACTGTGTGTGGTTTTTTTTTAACTGGTTTACAGGTTTCTGTACTCTGCACATCAACTCTAGAAAGCCATTCCACCATGCAGATTTTATTTTATTGCTCAAGTATGTTATCTTTTTTGTTCTACTGTCTGTCTTGACGACATCTGTCTCTCCTCTCTGCTCCTGCTGCAGTTCAGTCGAAGATTTGCTGAATTTTTGTCACGTGACTGCTGGTCTCAGCCGTTCAAGGCTTTTCAGTCACGCTGAGGAGCAGAATTTGTTTTTTGTTTTTCTTTTTTTTTTTTTTTTTTTTTTTTACAGAATTTGGATCGTGCAAACAGTTTATTTTTGGCAAAATTTTAAATGATACATGTAGAATAAAGTGATTTTTGATAAAATATCACTATTTTAAGCTTTGATTTGGTGATTTTTCCTGACATAATCATGGTATAAACTATCAGATTTAGCCTAAAAGGCTCATTTTCATCTGCAGTCTCAGGGCAGGTGGATGTTACAAACAAAAAGTTCTGAGGTACAATGAACGCAGCACAATGATCACCTGACTGATTCAGCCAGTGTGTATTTGTGTGTAGTACGTATTTATCCCCACTGGCAGTGGTAGAGACCAGCGAGGCCCATGAACCACACCTTCACTGTAGCAGCCATTTTGGCCAGTGGCGTCCAATGAGGAGGAAGCACTGAATTTGACAAGGCTGCAGACTTCACAAATGCACTGACATCACATACATGAGGACAAAACGTGTCAAATCTATTAAAGGACATTTCACGTCTGTATAACTTCAGGCTGGCTGCAGGAGTTTGCTGACTGGTGTCAGGATGGTTAAATAAGAAAACTAAGGAAGTTATTTTTGATTTTATAAAAACTGAACAGACGCACCAACAAATGGATATTGAAGTTGTAACTGAATATAAATCTTTAGGAACTGTGATTGATGCAAAACCGTCATTGCACTCAAACACAGACGACATTTACAAGAAAGGACAGCAGCGATTATGTTTCATGTGTAAGCTCCAACAGCTTTAAGGACCATACCACCATTTTCCATGTTTGAGCCTAATATATTCAATTTTCATCCACATAAAGTTACTGACAATCATTTCCAAAGCATACTACTGGAACGGTGAATTAAAAATGTTTTTCCTACCTTCCAGACCTCCATTGGTTTCAGTTCATTCTCTATTAAAATCAACTTGTTGATACTGTAAACGTTCTTGGGATAGGTAATCCATCATCACCAACAAGACGTGTATTCAGGTTTTTTTAGAAGTTATGTAATTTTAGTGTTTAAGCTCAATAAAAAGCGTGGAGTGAATGTATGCCTCCACCGGGGAATATAGTCCCAAAAGAAGACCTGCGTTTATGGAAAAATTTAAAGGACCGTGACTTCATAAGGCTGTGTAACTATTAGCAGGAGAAACATGGATTTTTAAGGTGGGTGTATCACTTGAATATTTGATTTTGAAAGATTAAGAGATTTAGCAAAATATCAGGAAAGCTGAAATACGGTTTTATCCTTTGGGAAATGATTGTCAGTAACGTAACTTGTATGAAAACTGAATATATTAGGCTCAAACATGCTAAATGGATGGTATGGTCCTTTAACCCTATTCAATCTAAAGTCACATTCAATTTAAAATCCTTTATTAATTTCTCAAGGGAAAATTAAAAGCATGTAGGTCAGCAAACAGCAACACAAACGGACGCAGATTTCATGCAGAACAGCAGATACAGTGGAAGGAAAAAAACTGCAAGTGCACCGTGCAGACAACAGGGTTTTAAGAAATGCCTCATAAATACTACATCAACAGAAGTTAAAATGCTAAAAAAGTAGTCAGACAATAAATAAATAATATCATTTAATGGTCTATACCAAGACTTTTTCTCTTTTTACCTTTGCTGTTTATGTATTTAACTTTCTCCTGTCTGTTTTACATGAGGGATTTCTAAAATATTTACAGCGTTTGCTGATTTTTCAAGACTTTCCTTCATTTTCTAGAATCAAGTAGAAAATTGACAAATGTTTTATAACTTAGGTAATGAATAACTTATTGTTTTTGCTAAATTAGCAAAACAAATAAATAAAAATTAAAAATAAAAATAAAATAAATAAAACAAATAAATAGATAAAATAAAAATAAATAAAAATAAATAAAATTAAAAAAATAAAAAAATAAATTGTTTTTGCTAAGGTTTTTTTTGTAGATGGATATCTGTGTGTTGGTGTTTTTTTCCTTTTTTTGTTTCTACCTGGGAGTTGTCCTCTATGAAGGGAAACTGTCTGGGCTGCAGGAACTGAGTCTTTGGGATGTCCAGCCCGTCTTCGCCGTACAGGAACTGAACCACGGATCCGTCGCTGTCCCTCACCGTCAAATCATACTGGACCACCAAACCTTCCAGATGCTTTATAACACACCTACAGGAAGCCAGACGTGAGGGAAGAATAAAGCAGGAAGTCAGAGGAGGCTGGTGTTCTTCTGATATTTAGGTGTTTTGGGGAGAAGTTGTTATTTTGCTGCATTAGCAGTGTTTCCCATGCGTCAGCAAAACTTGGGCGACCAGCCGGGTAAATGAAGACCCGCCCAGGTTTCGCAGGACGAACCAGCCTAAAAAAATACACATTTGATGATGTTGTCAAACTGCTGACCAAAACATCGCTAAAGTACGGAATAAATTTGTGATCTTACTGTTGTTTGAAGGTAAAAGTATCTAAAAAGATCCATGGTTAGGTTTTCTCACCGTTAATCCATTTTACAGCAAAATCCCCGTAGACCGGCATCTATCTCCTTCCTTATAAGCGTACCATAAATGCTCTAATAGTGGCGGCTCCTTNTTTTTTTTTTTTTTTTAAACCAGGCTTTTATTCCAACCAGGTCATTATTTCTAATTTTAACATATGTAACCTCCATGCTTCTCACCAAAGTTTCCCTCTGCTGTGTTAGAATTCATTACTTTCTTTAGTTTTCCTTTAAAATGGAATGAACTGAAACCAATGACTGTCTGGAAGGTAGGAAAAACAATTCTAAAATGTACCACTCTAGTTTAACTTTTGGAAAATGGTCAACAGTAAAGTAATGTGTACAGCGCTGCCTAAAGTACTACAGTACTACACCCTGTATTTTACTGTAAACTTTTCTTTCTGAGTTAAAATAAACACTCCAAACGCAACAACATGTATGTTTTTAGTGTGTTAGAGTACAACTGAAAAAAAAAGCCAATAGCTGTTAATAGTGTTAAGTAGGAAGACACTTTTGACATGTTGTTAAGGTTTGAAGAAGAATACCAATATTATTAGTAGAGATCAAACAGGAAGTAAAAACATCTTCTTTGAGGTAGGGTCAGAGGTCAAATGGTTTTCACTGACATGCAGATATTGTAGTCACATTACTACTCTGAAATCCACATTTAAGTCTAAAGAATAGGTGAATATTCTGAACGAATACTAGACTACTTGTAAAACACCAATAAATAAATCTTGTTGTGTTTGGAGTAGTACTCTGGTAAAATACTCAGTACTTCTGGCCAGCACTGTATTTACATGCAGGTTGTATTTATTGGATTCAAACATACAAAGCCACCGTTTTGCTCCTTTAAGGAGTCAGTTCATGTTGTTACCTTTGCAGGTATCCTGATCTGGATGTTTTCACAGCTGTGTCGACTAATCCCTCTCTGCCCGCCATGCAGTGGAAGAAAAACTCCTGAGGACGAGAGAAATGCAGCATGGAATAAATGTGATGACACACGCACACACACACACAGCTTTCCTCTCTACCTGTGGTTTGATGCCCGTGAGGAACCTTCCAGACACAAAGCCACCGGCGCCAGGCGATGGGTCGTACGGCTGGAAGCAAGGCAGTGATTTCCCAGAAGGCATCAGCGGCGGCCGACGACCCTCCAACTCAATCTGACCTAGTAGACACGAGATCTGAAACACACGTGCACAGACGTCAACACAGTGTTTTCACAAGAAGTCAAAATTTGTCCCAAAGTGATCTCAGGTATGCAATCACATCAAATATATACATAGATATATAGATATATATATAGATCTAATATATGTATTTGCTGATGAGAAAGCAGAAATACCTGCATGGTGTTAACAGTCGATCCCTTGGCTCCTGATTGGACCATCAGCTGGAGGTTGTTGTCTGGGAAAGATGTGTGAAGACCAACTGGCATGCACACCTACAAAAGCACGTAATGCTGTTTCATCTTCTTCTTCTTCATCATCATCATCATCAATGTGAAATCTGACATCAACCAAACTACAGCTTTGCCATTAAAAATCAAGACAGTCTGGAAGGTAAGAAAAACAATTTGAAAATGTGCCGCTCCAGCAGGATGTTTTGGAAATTAAGGAGCGGAGCTAAGCACCAGCAGCAGGAAGTGTTACCTTATTAATGTCATTGTTGACTTGGTTGGCCACTTCTTTGAACTTGAGGTCGGCCATGTTGAAGTCTCTCTGGTCCAGGTTGAGGTGAGCGTCCTGCCAGCGGCTCTGAGCCTCAGCTTGACCCACGTTGGAGGGCAGGTTGAATGCAGCCTGGAGCACCTGGGACAGAGTGATGAGTTTAGTACAAACAGAGACGTTATACTGACATGGCATCATCCAAATGTCTTGTCCTGTTTGTGACTGCTGCAGGAGACAGGGCTGAAACGCAAGACCCGCCCACCTCCACCCCACGAAGGGCGGAGGTTTGTTTGACGGCATGAACTCGGGATGCTGAAGAAACCAGAGTGAATCCACATCTCGACTCAACATCTTTGGTTTTTAAATCCTTTTTTGTTTATTTTGTTCTGATTTCCTGCTAAGAAGCTGATAAACCTCTGGAGTTTTAGGGATTTCTGAGCATTTTTCTAGTTTTTATTTTGCTTTGTTTTACCACTTTAAATAAATATTTTACTTAAGTTCTTGTTGCATTTTGTTGCAGCACAATCTCAGCTTTCACTGTAAAGTAAAAATATTACGATTTAAAGATTTTAACATACACAAAAAAAAATTTGAACTGAATTTAAAATTTGAAATTTGAATTTGAACACTTTACACAAGAAAAACTTCAAAATATGATAAAATGCTAAAAAAAAATTAAAAAAGAAAGAAAAATAACAACAACATCAAAATACAACTCCTTACTAATGTATGGTCTGCAGGGGTTTTTAAGTTTTAGGTCTTTTGTAACATTTTTCCCATTAAACAATAATCATCATCATCATCATCATCTGTCGCTCGCTCTCAGCTGCAGCTGTTTGTATGAGCCAGCAACTCAAACTGCCCTTTTCAGGAACGCATGCAGCTGATTGGCTGGTGTGGAATGGCTTTAAAACTGGCAGCTCTCTGATAGGTCGACAGACTTGTCAGACTCCTCCCGCTTTTCCAGGTTCGTTTTAACCTCAAATAGCAAAATCAGGCAGAAATGTGTAAATTTAAATTATTCTCACACAGTAATTTTATATTTGCAATATATCTGTTTGTTCCACAGACATAATCTGATCCTCAGAACGCTCCAAGTCTCGTCTTTATGGCACTTTTTTTTAAATTCTTTATTTTAATTCAACTTTTTACATTATAATTGGAACAAAAATCAGAATGTGGGGTGTTTTGTTTTTAAAGGAAAAAAAGTTACAAAAAAAGGCATATATACATGCATTCGTACCCATGTCTATACTTCTACAGTCACATATATATAAAAGAGAATTTAAACAAAAGAAGGCGTTTTGGGGAGAAACACACTTTCCATTTCTGCCATATTTCCTTGAATTTATTTACTTGAAGCATCAGGGAGAAAGTGATTCTTTCCATTACAAAAATATAAATGGTGTCGTACTGTTCTCCTATAGATGGAGCGTCTGGTTTCAGCCGTTTTCGTGTAACGGCCTTTCTGGCAGCAACACTGAGTTTACAAACAGATATTTTGCTTTCGTGTTTATATGTGTTGAATGAAGTAGTCCAAAAAGGAGATCATGCCACTTAAAGGTGATTATCATACTGCTTTATGGCACTTTTTATAGTTTTACGGTACATACAGTGAGATATGCTGAGATATGGAGGAAAACGTGGCGGTTTGAGGTTTGATGTCAGCAGGAGGAGGAGCTGCTGCTGAAACTCACTTTAGTGCCACACTTCAGCGATTCCTGAATGATTTTTCTCCTCTTCCTGTTGGATCCGGGTTTCACCAGGATGTCCTCCACACCTACACACACACAACGAAATACACAGCATGCTTTAACACACCCACACAATTTACCACAAAATGACAATAAGTCTGATGCGATGCTAATGCTGCGTGCTAACGAAGCAGCAAAAGCTCAGGTGAGTCGTTTACCCAGAGTAAAGCCTCTGTACAGCTGCAGGTAGGCGGTGAAGAGTCGGGCCAGACAGCTGAGCAGCTTGCCGCTGGTTTCTCCACCGTACAGCTCATAGCAGCAGTGGACCAAACCGTACGCCGAGGAGCCGTAATGAGCTTTGTCCAGCACGCCAACCAAAAGCTCGCCCTGACGAATCACCACCTGCAACCAGAGGAAGGAGGAACGGTTAACATCTAAATCTTGATTTTAACTAATGTAAAAGAAAGCCACAGCAAAGCCCTCAAATCAATCTAAACCCACATTTTAGGATTGTTTTTCCGACCTTCCAGACTGCCATTGGTTTCAGCTCATTCCAGTACGCTATTAGAAATTAAGTTATAGAGACTTGAAACGTGCTGAGGTCACAGAGCTACACAGGAAAACATGTATGTCTCCGCCAGGGAATATAGTGCCAGGAAAAGCAGCTTTTAGTGAGAAATTCAAAACGACCGTGTCTTCTAAATTCACGTTTGGTTAGCAGGTGAAATGTTGAATTTTAATCTGAACATTTGAATTTGAAAGATTAGGGGATTTTGCAAATTAACAAGAAAACTTAAATGGTTTTATCTTTTAGAAAATTATAGTATGCAGGTCGTATTTATCAGGCTGAAACATTCAAAACCACTGGTCTGGTCCTTTAAAGATATTTTCTAGTAATTTCTGTCATATTTGTTCTACAGAAATGTAATTAATAAGCAGATATTTTTATTTTTATCTGGATCCACATCAAATTACACCTATTTTCAGTCTATCATGGGATAAATACATAAATATGGAGCCAAGATAAGGAGCTCAGAACACTCTGATAGTTTAATGGCAGGCAGGCTGTGTGTGTGTGTGTGTGTGTGTGTGTGTGTGNTGTGTGTGTGTGTGTATACCTGGGAGTCACACATGTTGTCAGGTTTGTATCCTGGTACGGTCCGTGGTGGGACTTGGATCCAGGCCTTGCTGGGGATTTTGGACCTGCCGACCAGGTTGAGCGGCACGGCGTTCTGTGGCATCACATTCAGCAGCAGGGTCGACACCACCTACAGGCCAAACACGGTAATTACAACCTAAATACACAGCCATCAGCAAATGCTGTTTACACGAAGGGGAAAACACAATGTGCACGATAAAACTATAACTACAATACCTGCATTAAATGACTTTTATCAGCAGACAGGAAATGAATGCTGAAATTTATATTTTTAATCACAATTTAATTGATTTAAATTTATATCCAAGACATTAATAATGCTGCAAAGGTTATTACTGCTGGAAATGACTGATTTATAATTATTCACATCTGCAAAGCTTCACTTTCAGCAGCCATTAGTGACCTCATACTAAACTCTTTCAGCCCATCCTTAATTAAAGGACTATACCACCCACTTTGCATCTTTGAGCCTAATATATTCAATTTTCACACGTTACATTACTGACAATCATTTCTCAAAGGATAAAACCGTATTTCAGCTTTCCTGATATTTTGCTAAATCTCTTAATCTTTCAAAATCAAATATTCAAGTGATACACCCACCTTAAAAATCCATGTTTCTCCTGCTAATAGTTACACAGCCTTATGAAGTCACGGTCCTTTAAATTTTTCCATAAACGCAGGTCTTCTTTTGGGACTATATTCCCCGGTGGAGGCATACATTCACTCCACGCTTTTTATTGAGCTTAAACACTAAAATTACATAACTTCTAAAAAAACCTGAATACACGTCTTGTTGGTGATGATGGATTACCTATCCCAAGAACGTTTACAGTATCAACAAGTTGATTTTAATAGCAGAATGAACTGAAACCAATGGAGGTCTGGAAGGTAGGAAAAACATTTTTAATTCACTGTTCCAGTAGTATCCTTTGGGAAATGATTGTCAATAACACAACATGTATGAAAACTGAATATATTAGGCTCAAACATGCAGAATGGGTGGTATGGTCCTTTAAGTTTAGGATCACCACAAACTGGTTTCCTGTCTGGCGTTCTTGACGTCGTACCTGCTTTCCCGTCCACAGCTGCTGAGGTTTGATGACGGCCGGCGGCAGCAGCTTGACTCTGCCTGGTTTGTCAGTCAGGCCTCTGAAGACCAGCTCGGTATACTGGTCTCTGCTGAAGAAACAGCCTCGAATCGTCATCCTCGTACCCGACACAATGTGGTCCTGGATCAGACCTGCTAACGGCTTTCCATCCTACACAGAGTTTATTCAGATAGCCAAGATATTAGTACAGGAGATCCAACATGACTGCTAGGAGTCAGGCGGTGTCGTGAACATTTTCTCTACCACCATACATGTAGTGGATAGCCTTTTTTTTTTAAAGTGTAAGTGTAAAATGGTTGCACTTAAATATGTCTGTGTGCCTTGTTAAATTTCAGTTTAAATAAGTCAGCATTTGGTGAAACACTATTTTCTATTTAGAAATATCAGTTTAACCTTATTTTGAAATTATTTTAGAGTGAACTTCCTGTGCTGAAATAGAGAAATTCCTGTGCTGAGCATGAAAGGGACTCACCTGTCCTGCATTTCAGTCATTTATCTTCCCTTATTCAGGTAAGAAAGCTATTGCTTAAATAATGTAATAAGTTCATTAAGTTGTTAAATTCTTGTTTACATGCTTATTTCGTTAAGTTTAAGACCAGTGTTTCCCATACATAGGTGAAACTTGGGCGGCCCGCCCAGGTAAATTAAGACCCGCCCTCATCCCAGGACCCGCCCTGAGACGACCTGCAGCGTCCCAGGTTTCGCGGAACGACCCAGACTTAAAAAAAATAAACACATTTAATGATGATGTCAAACCGCTGACAAACGTCACTAAAATATGAATAAATTTGTGATCTTACCGTCATTTGGAAGGTAAAAGTTTCCTAAAACATGATTAGGTCGTGTCACTGTTAATCCAGTTTACATCCCCATAAAATCCCCATAGATCAGCATCTATCTCCTTCCTTCTGAGTGTACCGTAAATGCTCTAATACTGGTGGCTCCTTTTTTTTTTTTTTTTAAACCNTTTTTTTTTTTTTTTAAACCATCCTTTTATTCCAGCCAGGTCATTATTCTAGTTTTAAAATATATATAACCTCCACTTTTCACCAAAGTTTCCCTCTGCTGCGTTATAGTTAATTACTTTCTTTAGTTTTCCTTTAAAACCCCACTAAGGTCGAATGAAAACACGCTCATTGTGTTACTGTGGTTGCCTAGCAACCAGTAGTATACAGCCTGGTAGCAGCCATTTTCAACTTAGATCTGAATATTTTTTGGATTTTCTTTGTACTTTTAAAGCCAAACAGCCATGTTTAACTTTTGATAGAATCATTTATTGCACAGTTATCCCTTTTTTTTTTTTTTTNTTTTTTTTTTTTTTGTTTGTTTTGAAGGATTGGATGCCTGCTCACCACAAGTACATTTTCAACCTGTGGGAAACACCGAAGACACTTATTGTTAAAATAGGAGAACTTTAGCACGCTAGCCTGTGCATGAGTGTGTTAACGTTAGCATGTGTGCAGAAGCTATTAGTGTGTATTCCAACTAAGAAGTCGCTCAGTTTTGAATTTTAGTTTCATGTATATATTTTTTGCACATTATGATGATTTGACATGATTTTCACTTGAGGCATCACATTTATTGAATGTATTGTATGGTTTCGTGTGTTTTGGTGAGAGTGTGTCATGTCGTTCGGGGATGTAACGTACACAGCACGTACCTTAGGAACGAGGTACTGCTGGTCTGTGCTGACTAGCGTGTACGCCTCCGCTCTGCTCAGCTCGTTCTGAGGGAAGTGAGCGTTCATCTCGTCCCCATCAAAGTCGGCGTTGTATGCTTTGCAGTTGGCGTAGTGAAGTCTTAGCACCTGGAACATGACATGAGGCACGTCAGGAAGCAAACATGTATGTAAAATCATTCAATACAGTTCGATTTTACAGTTCGTGTGTGAGAACCCATATTGATCAGTTTTAGGAGGTTTAAAGGAAGATATCAGTGGCCCAATAAATATAACATGCATACATGTTACGATCCTGACAACCATTTTTCTAAAATACTACTGGAGCTGTACATTTTAGAATTGTTTTTCCTACCTTCCAGACCGCCACTGGTTTCAGTTCATTCCAGTACGATCTAAAAATCAACTTGTAGAGACTTGAAACATCTTAAATGACCATTCCTTCTACATTCTGACCAATGTGTCAGCAGGTGAAACCATGAATTTTAAGGTGTGTGCATCACCTGAACATTTGATTTTAAAAGATGAGGCAAAATAACAGGAAAACTAAAGTACAGTTTTATATTTTACAAAATGGTTGTCAGTAATATAATGTGAGTGCAGGTTATATTTATTGGGCTTAAACATGTAAAATCACTGGTATTGTCCTTTAAGGAATGGTTAGACTTACCTTCTCTCCAGGTAAGATGCGTGCGAAGTGGGCTTGAATGGAGGGTCTGTGCAGAGTTGGTTGTCTGTTGAGTAACAAAGCATCTCCGTTCTTTATATGACGATTCACCTTGAAGGAAAGAGAGGAGAAGGTCAGAGTGCAGGGTTACGCCACAATGAAAACTTAAAGGACCATACCAGTGATTTTGCACATTTGAACCTAATAAATACTACTAACTAACTACTACTAAATACTACTGCATTTTAGCTTTTCTGCGATTTTGCCAAATCCTAAACTTTGTAAATCCAATGTTCAATGTTTCTCTTGCTAACAGGAACGTCCTGTAGAAGCCACAGTTGTCTTCAATTTCTCTGTAAAAGCTGTGTTCTCCTGGGACTATATTTCCTGGCGGAGCCATACACTTTATTCCCTGTAGCTCCATGTTGGACTGGTTAAATAAAGTCACTTCAACAAAAAAATTTAATAGACGTCTGGTTCTATGATGGATTATTTAACTCAAATATGTTTCAAGTCTCTACAAAGTTGATTTTAAGAGTGACTGAACTAAAACCAATGCAGGCTGGAAGGTAGGAAAAACAATTCTGAAATTGTTGGCAGTATTGTAACATGAATGTGAGTTGTTTTTATTGAGCTCAAACATGTAAAACCACTGGTATGGTCCTTTATAACCTGGGTGTCAGACTTACTATCTTCATAGGCATCTTATGTGGACCCAGGCAGGGGGTCAGCAGTTGCTTAGCAACAGCTTCTCTCTGTGCAAAGTTGGCTCCTGATAGGATGGTTTTCCTGCCATCCTCGTTTATCACCATGGAAGCACCGGGATGGACGTTGGGCCCGTTAAGGACGGCCTGACGAAGCTCCTTCACGTTCCACGGCGTGACAGGTTGCGGATACGTCATCTTGGTGGCAAACACCTACAAAAAAATAAAAATAAACAGAAACAGAGATAAGTAAGTTTAATCATGGATCTGTGAAGATTTACTGTTTTAGGGCGGAGCTCATAAAACCACGAGACTGACCATGTCAATAATAATATCATCATGCAGCCATGTTCTCTCATTGTCTCGTTTATCCTGAAAGAGGCGTTGCTACAGTATTTCCTGATTTACGTGTCGGAGAAGTGATTTATAAACACACAAACCGACTCGGCTTCAAACAAATCACATATTGATTACATATGAACCCCCAAAACCTCTAATTGCTCCCAAACCTGTCTGGAAAGTGGCGTGGTTTGGCCCCGTCTTTAATCGCTTTTTAAAACTCAGTCATATAACATACTGTCTAATTAAAACTGATTCGATGTGTTTGTAGTAACCGTAGTAACTGCACTGTGACGTACCATGGGAATTCCGATCTCATTGGTCCCGATGTACATGTCTGGACAGATGACGGATCGTGCGGCGTAATCCACTCGTTTGCCCATCATGTGTTTCCGGAACAATCCCTCCTTCTTCTCCAGGATCTGGCAGAGGGAAAAGAATGTCAGCTGATCATTAGCACGGCGTCAGTTTGCTGCTGTTACCTGTTGGTTTACCTGTCTGATGCCGGGGAATTTCTCTGTCATCATTTTGTCGCTGTCACTGTCGAAGACGATGTTGACGTGCGTCTGGAGGCGGATCCACATGTTGTAGAGTTTATCTGTTACCGTTTGGCCGGGAATGCTGGTCAGGAACGACTGGTCTGTCTGTTCAGGTGTCTGAAACATACACCATTAGAGGAGTTAAAGGACAATACCAGCGATTTTCCTTGTTTAAACCTGATATATTCCACATTAACATTGGATTTTGAAAGATTAGGGAGGGGCTATTCAAATACAAACTACTGGCGCTATCAACCCTTTCTCTCCAGCAATGAGCCCAATGCCATGTCAGCCCATCGTTGTCATGGAGATGACGGGACGCTGAATGTGACTGGACCAAACCAAAGCAGAGCAGACATTCTCACACAGAGCAGCTAGACATTCGGTTTCACTTTCTCCGCCACAGAGGAAGTGGAGAATTCTGACTCATTGCGTCGCAGCGATGTCTGACAGATAACAGAAATAATACTAATACTTATGAAAAGTAGAATTTGCTCAGAGTTCAAAGACAGGTGTGGTCCTGACTTTGAGGATGACTGGACTTGGGGATGAAAACCAAACTATGGCTTTATGTTTTGGAGAATGATTGTCAGTAATGTAAATGTATGCACATAGTTTTTATGGGGCAGAAACATGCAAAATCACCGGTATGGTCCTTTTTTGTGTTAACTTTATTTACATGGTTTTACATCTTCATGGTTTTTATCCTGTAATGTCTGATTGTTTTTATGTTTTTGTAATTTGTCTCAGAGGTTTCTTCCTTTTTCCCCCCGTATAATTGTGTTTTTTTTTAGGGAGTTTTTCCTCGTCTTCACACAGAGTTTGGATTGGTCGGTCTGTGAAGCCCTCTCAGACATCAGGTGATTTGAACTTGAAGTTTTTAGGACTTTACTGCGTTCATCTGCTCGTTCTTTCCTCGGTTCTCGCAGCTTTTGAGGTATACGGGGCTTCTTTACCTCTTCCTCCAGAGCGTTTTTCTCTCCGGCTATGAGCGCCAGCAGCTTACGGATGATTTCGCAATCCTTCATGACAGCCTGCATGTTCACTGTCTGACCGTTGGTAAACATCTGGTCACCCAGCCGGTTGACTGGACGATACCTGAAACGCAAAACGGCATAAATGTTGGTGTGAGCAGACAAAAAGTTAAAATGACTCCTTTCATAACATCCCAAACAGTAACGCATCATGTTGTACAAGCTATTACTTTAAAGGACCATTCCACCATTTTGCATTTTCCACCATATTCCATTTTTAGACATGTTGCATTACTGACATCATTTTCCAAAGCATACTACTGGAACGGTGAATTAAAAATGTTTTTCCTACCTTCCAGACCTCCATTGGCTTCAGTTCATTCTGCTATTAAAATCAACTTGTTGATACTGTAAACGTTCTTGGGATAGGTAATCCATCATCACCAACAAGACGTGTATTCAGGTTTTTTTAGAAGTTATGTAATTTTAGTGTTTAAGCTCAATAAAAAGCGTGGAGTGAATGTATGCCTCCACCGGGGAATATAGTCCCAAAAGAAGACCTGCGTTTATGGAAAAATTTAAAGGACCGTGACTTCATAAGGCTGTGTAACTATTAGCAGGAGAAACATGGATTTTTAAGGTGGGTGTATCACTTGAATATTTGATTTTGAAAGATTAAGAGATTTAGCAAAATATCAGGAAAGCTGAAATACAGTTTTATCCTTTGGGAAATTATTGTCAGTAATGTAACATGTATGAAAACTGAATATATTAGGCTCAAATATGTAGACTCACCAGTATGGTCCTTTAAGTTTATTCCTACTTCGCTGTTATGTAAGTAACCAATAAGGATGCAGCAACCGTTGCCGTTAAACTTTACTGTCGTTAGAAGATATTGCTGGTGTTATTTGACGGTTTTATAGAACTCGTGCTTGTGTGAAGGTGAACATGTCGTACCGGCACGGCGGGACGACCAGCAGCTCCAGGAATAAAAAGTCAGGATGAAAAGCTTTCTCTGCTGCCTGTGACCCAGAGCTGACCTCCATCCCGGAGAACAGACACCTCAGGAAGAAACCTGGAGGAAGAGAGGAGGGAAAGATCTTTGATACCATATACACAAACTGATTTTTCAATTAAATGCGATTAACATTTAAATGATTCCAACATCAATTGATAAATTTAAAAAATCGATCTTTTAGCGTAAGTTCTGTGAAGCTGTTTCTCATGTTGACGTAGCACGATGACTCTACGACAGAAAGCCACTCATTTCAGCTTTCAAGGCAAAACGACAAACGACCCCGACAAAAGTAAAGACGTTTGGAAAATATGTAACTTGGAAGTAAAATTTTGTGGCAACACAACGGACATGTGGAACCTCGTCACGCCGCCGCCATCAAATCTGCAGCACCAAAGTTAATGAATTGTGCAAAAAAGAGAATTTTGCTGAAATGTTGTTTCACTGGGAAATGTAATCCATCATTAACTTTTCATCATACATTTTGAAAGAATGTCTTCACTTTTTTATACAACAATGTAATTTAGAAGACATAAACCTAACAAATTTTTTCAGAATTTAATCGAATCAGATTGAATCGAATCAGGAAGTCATAATCAACATCCAGCCCTAATACGCACACAGATATATTATAATATAATATTCATCACTTTCAAAATGCTGTAACTTTTCAGGAATTCAGGAACTTTATTTAATTTCACACAAAGAAACCAGGGTCTATTTTTTTAGTTTCTACTGCCGAGCAGAGACTCTGATGGTTTAGGAGTTGCTGGGTGGAGTTCCAAGGCGGAACGTTGCTGATTGTAGTAGAGCTTTTATTGGTCCGTAAAAAAAGACACAAAATAAAATTCACATAACAAACAGAGGTACAAAAAAACAACAGAACACATATTTACAACAAACAACTGTACCAATGCCTCTACATCTTGGATCGCATCCGTACAGAGCTGAACTTCACATTAACCAGAAATACAATTATTTCATTCACNATCTTGGATCGCATCCGTACAGAGCTGAACTTCACATTAACCAGAAATACAATTATTTCATTCACAGATTCATTTAAACGACAGGTAAATCTGTACATTGCATTTCTCAGGCAGCTTGAAAATGATTTCCTTGCACTCTGACAAACATCTCACTTGCACTACACCATCTTGGCTTTCTGAGCAGTATTCACATGGCATCATTGTAGGCTACCTGAAGTTACGCATACTCGCCTTTTATAGTTTACCCACAAGGTGGGAGTATAGAGGGGTACAATATGCCCTAAAAAGAGCCACTTTAACCTCCTCTGTATACATATTAAATTGTCTTAATATCATGTTGGCCTGAGCATACATCATGAAACACTGCCTAAGTATATCATCATCATCATCATCAGACATTTCCTGTTATGTAGAGCCCAAGATATTTTATTACAGGTGCTAAGCAATTGTCCAGATACTTTTAAATCAGGAAATATTAGATCTTTATCTTCCTTGGCTCTACATATCATCACAAAACTTTTACTAGCATTATATGTAATATCATGTGTGACTCCACAGTCAGAACATATAGTCAGGAGCTGCTGAAAGCCAGAGCTACTAGGACTAAAAACCAGCAGGTCGTCTGCATACATGAGACGATTATCCAGATGCAGCATTTTTAAATTCTCCTGTTTAGCTTGTATTTGTACGCAGAAAAACAAATAAAGATCTTGCTAATTTTTCAGAACTTGACATGAATCCTAATGTGAATAAAAAATATCTAATAAAACAAGAACAACAACAAACACAGAACTCTAAGTGGAAGAAGTTAGCAAAAAACAAAAACGTACAAAACAAGAGCTTCTATAGTACAACGGATCAGGTTACTACGGCAACGTCGTTATCAGAGACATGCTGATGTTTTTGTTGGAGATGCTGCACAACAGCACGAGGAATCGCCACCAGAAGGTAAGCTGTGTGTTTGCTGTGGGAAAAAATGGCCGCTGCAGCGTAGACCTGCTCTGATTTCCGTAACAGATCAAACGTTCCGCACAGTTCCGTCATTTCTCATTCAGTTACAGACTTTTAGTTTCAAAGTGTCTCATGTCCCATAATGTCCAGTTTCACCTGTCTTACCTTCTTTTTCCCACAGTTCGTTGGTCTTTTCTTTAACGATGCTCGGCGTCAGGAAGACTCTCTTTCCCGCCATCAGGTCCTCTAAAAATAAATAAAATAAATAAATGTAAAAACATAACCAGATATGATCCAGAGCCACGTGTAGAAATGGTTTTCCCTGGCTGTAAACATGTGCCACAGCAGGTAGAGCAGTTAAAGGACCATAAAGGTGATTTTGTATGTTTGAGCCCAATGAATAAAATCCACATAGTTATATTACTGCTACTACTGGAGCGGTAAATATTAGAATTTCTTCTCTGTTCTGCACTTTTACACTTACCGTATAAACTCCAGTATAAGCCGAGTTTTATTAGCACATTACAGAAAGCAAATTGAGAAATTCATGAGATACTAGGGTTGGGCGATATGGCCTAAAAATAGAATCTCAATTTTTTTCACACTGATGGCCGATTTTCGAATTTAATCGATTTTTTTTTGTTTTTTTAAGTTACTTAATTTAACTGATCCAACATGAATTTTGAATTTTAAGGTGGTATATAATCTGAACACTTGATTTTGAAAGATTTGGGGATTTGGAAAAATAACAGGAAAACTAAAACACGTTTTTTTTTTTTTGTTTTGGAAAAAGTTTGTCAGTAATTTAACGTGTATTATTCAGGTTGTATTTATTGGGTTTAAACATACAAAATCACCAGTATGGTCCTTTAAAGACCATAAACCAATGACAGAAATTAGCCTTTTCCTGCAAATCCACTCCTAACATGTTAACCGTATGTTTATGACGTCATGGTGTGTATTTACTGTGAGCGATGAACGACATAAATAATAAACATTTAGTGTTTTTATCGTTCACCATCAGTGCTGCTGGTCTGAGCTCCTGTCGGCATGGTAACAATCAGCTTGCTGTTGTGTTCACGACGCAAGGTAAACCGTCCGGCCCTGTGCACAAACACCCACCAAATACACAACAAACACACACAGATACACACATAGTTATCACAGTGTGGAAACATGATGAAATGATGACTTTTAGCTAACTAACTACAGTAAAGTGACACATCAGAACGCTAACAGCTGATTTTTGGGGTTTCTGGTTATTTTGGGGAAAGTTTGCAGATTTTTAATTGCAGATATTTTCTGCTGTTTCAGGCTGGATGCTGAGTTCACTTCTTATCAAACAAGAAGTCAGGATTTATCAGAATGTTTGGTCACCAGGTGCTTAGAGCGGCTTAATGAGCGATTATCATGAAACCAGACGAGATTCTGTTGTTTAGCAGCAAGAAACAAAAGTGGAGTCAGAAACTAGAATCTGACACCACAGGACTTTTACATCACTACAGTCTGACTGATATGCAGAAATTTCAAACATGATGCCAAAGTGCAGCACACGGATACCTGTGCATGTAGCTCTGCTTCTACATGTGACAGATTCATCAGGTATGATCTGAGTTCCATGTTACCTGCAGTATGGACATTTCCTGGTTTTCATGTGAATTCTCCAGAAGTCGTTGATGAGGCTGCTCTTCTTTTCAACCAGGTGTTTAGTCTGATCAAACACACACACACACACACACACACACAGATTAATTATGCATAATAATTTACCGTATATACTGGAGTATAAGCCGATCTCGTATATAAGCCAACCTCCTGATGTTGTTCCATCAGTTTATTTAGCAAATTCCCTGTGTTTCTGGGTATTGTCATAGTATTCCTGTGATTTTCTGAAAATAATCCACGTACCGTAAACATGATATTTATTTCAGCAGCTGATTACCGTAATTGACCAATCACAGCAGAGCTTACTGGCTGCTGCTAAATGTGCTGAATAAGATGTTTAGTCAGGAAATATCTCATTCTAAGGTCTGATTTAAACTAGTTTCATGGTAATGGGTATTTCCTGGAAATTTCCTTCTCTAGGATCGAATCTGAATTTCTGATGTATAAGCCGACCCCCAATTTACTTTCTGAAGTTTGGTCATAAAAACTTGACTTATACTCGAGTATATATGGTACTCAAATCATTATTGTAATGCCACTGAAAGCCAAACGATACCTGTAGCTAAACCACAATAAAGTGTGTATTTGTGTGTTAGTGTGTACTAACCGGCCTGCTGCTCTCTGTGCTTCCGTTTATCATTCCGACAGCTGCAGCCGTAAACTCCGTCAACACCTGCTGAATTTCATCTCCGCTGGCTTTTGGATTCTCCTCCAGAAACTAAAACACACACACACACGCACGCACGCACACGCACACACACACACACTGTATACAGATTACCTCAAAGTACAGTACACACACAGAAAACGCGTGTTCATACAGACTGAAGTTATTATTCTGTTTCTAATCTAGTTATTACTTCTTACTTCTTGCTAATGCTGAGCTCAGGTTAAACGACTTTAGATTCATTTTTAAAGGTCCATACTGGTGATTTTTGAATGTTTAAAGGACCATACCACCCATTTTGCATGTTTGAGACTAATATATTCAGTTTTCAGACATGTTACGTTACTAACAATCATTTCCCAAAGGATAAAACCGTATTTCAGCTTTCCTGATATTTTGCTAAATCTCTTAATCTTTCAAAATCAAATATTCAAGTGATACACCCACCTTAAAAATCCATGTTTCTCCTGCTAATAGTTACACAGCCTTATGAAGTCACGGTCCTTTAAATTTTTCCATAAACGCAGGTCTTCTTTTGGGACTATATTCCCCGGTGGAGGCATACATTCACTCCACGCTTTTTATTGAGCTTAAACACTAAAATTACATAACTTCTAAAAAAACCTGAATACACGTCTTGTTGGTGATGATGGATTACCTATCCCAAGAACGTTTACAGTATCAACAAGTTGATTTTAATAGAGAATGAACTGAAACCAATGGAGGTCTGGAAGGTAGGAAAAACATTTTTAATTCACTGTTCCAGTAGTATGCTTTGGGAATGATTGTCAGTAATGTTACATGTATGATAATTGAATATATTAGGCTCAAACATGCTAAATGGGTGGTATGATCCTTTAACTTTTCACATGAGTTTTTGTAAATATGAATTCCAGATGTAGATCCAGACCTTGTAATTTATATGTTGTGTGTATTTATACGTTGTGTGTATTTATATGTTGTGTGTATTTATACATTATGTGTGCTCAGCCGCGTGTTGTGCGCACCACAAGGTTGTCATCATTGTGTAACTTGCACGCTTCAGTTATTTTTTGCTTTAATATATCTCAGTCCTGGTTTGGACCAATCATGATAATTTAGAGTAACTACAGTTGAAAGGTCACATGATCCTCTGAGCAACCCACCTGACTGAGAACCTGTTCTACCTGGTAGACCTCCTGCAGAGCTCCGTGGTCCAGCAGCTTCATCTGGCTCTGCAGCAGGTGGACAGCCGCTCTGGGACACGTTAACATGTGACACGCCAGACAGGAACCACCAATCAGCAGGTAGAGTTTCTGAAAGCGACCAGAGACACGAGGACGGTTAAGAAGGAGGGAAGAAACAGAAGAGGACAGTTATGCTGCATTGTTGACTGAAAACTGGATGTTCTGTTTTCTTCAATGAGAGGACGATGGAAAACTCTGCTGCACTTATGCTGCGTTCAAGTTACCTCAGAAATCGGATATTTCCCAGTCGGAATTTCCAACTTCCGACCTCAAACCGTTCCAGCCAAATGTAAAATAAAAATCATGGCTGAACACCAATAAATCCTGTCAGATTAAATAAACTTAATAAATACTAACTAAAGTAAAGTTAGACTACAGGACTGTTTGTTGTTTTAATTATATTAATCACAGTATTAAACATTATGCAGAGAAGTAATATTCTGAAATTATTTACACGTACGTATCAATGGCAAACAGGTATTATACGCTATGGATAGTTACCATGGCGACATATTTTGACGTTTTTATTTCAATGCTACACAAGAAAAAATCTTTATTCGCCTTTTAGCTGATCATTTCCATTCACAAAGCTCGCCTCCACGGCGCCGCCATGTTGAGTGACGTCATCCTCGTGAAGTCGGGGTAGATCATTTTGGTCCGCATTTCCCAGCCGGAGCGCCGACTTCAAATGCTGTTCCAACGCATTTTTCCAAGTAGGAAGTCGGAAAAATCCGACTTCTGAGGAAGCTCAAACGCAGCATTAGACGGAACGTGTCGTCAAAAGTTAGTTTTCTAACTTTTTGCACTTGCTGCAGCTGTAATGACGAACTGGATGCCGATTTATTCTTGGGTAAAAGATGAATAGCGAGAGATCGATGCTCAGGGTTCAGATTTTTAAAATCGTGTAATTTTTCAAATAAATGGATAGAATGGTGCCACAGATTCTTCCATCAAAATTAATCAGCGATTGGACTTGATCCATAGTCTATTGTGGTTTGCATTATAAAAAACTATGTAAAGGAAAAACATATTTCAGATAAAAGATCAGAAATGAGAGTAAAACAGCAGTACAAGCTACAATAACAGGATCATTACCAGCTAAGGTGTACACATGGCTATGTGTGTACATGTACATTATGTGTGTACATGTACATACTTACATCAAAGAAGAGCGGGTTGTACACAGGTAGCGGTAACTCCACATGACCCAGGTGTCCAGGGCAGTTGTTGAAGTCCTGGCAGCAGGTGGAACACACCTGAACAACAATAACGAGTAAAGTAAGGCAGGTTTATTCTTACAGCAAGGAGATTCAAAGTAATATGAATATATGAATAAATGCAAATAAGTGGAAAATGTGCTGATTTGCACAATATTTGTTGCTCAACACTTCAGTTTTTATGCACTTTACAACACACGTGTAAATGTTGTTAAGGAACACGGTGATCTTTGTCGTGTACTGCTGTCTCATTACAACACCATTAAATCTGACCCATACTGGATTTATTTTTAGGCCCATACTCATATCAATACTTGAGACTACAAAAAGTTTGATAAGAATATGTAATTATTTTAAACAAAAAAACAACTTATTTATGTCAATTATCCCTCATATTTGGTTATTAAACGTTATGACAGATGCCGTACATGTAAAGAAGTTTACTAGTTCATCAGTTAGTATTATTTTCAGTGATAACAGTTAATTGCATTAGATTGTATGCGTGCTCCTATTTGTAACAGGATTTACCTCTTTGCTGTCTGCTGGTCCAAGAGCCAAATCATACAGGCTGTTAGGAGCGACGTTCCCAACAGGATCCAGAAACCTGGAGTTAGTGATCAACTTCACGCTCAGCTTCCTGCACACAAACACACACGTTATTATCATCATTACACTGGGTTTTACGCTGACCTTTGCCTCATTACTGCTGTGAGGGAGTAATGAGGACACTGGTAGCTTTTTCACAACTGTTTTTACACCAAAAAATTAGTCTGTCTTCCCCAGACTGGCTGACTCTGCACTCTGTGTTTGGCCTGGTGGTAGAGAAATCTTCTTCTTTTCCTTTCGGCTTTCCCTTCAGGGGTCACCACAGCAAATCATCTGCCTCCATC
>VXCM01005401.1:0-34378 GCA_014773175.1 Lucifuga dentata
GATTCGCTGTGGTGACCCCTGAAGGGAAAGCCGAAAGGAAAAGAAGAAGAAGAAGAAGAAGAAGATTGTTGAACAGACGTGTGATTTATGTCATCGCTATTGAGACAGATGGATTTTTGAGGGTGTTTTGTTAGACATATACACTATATAAAATCTCCAGGCCAAGTATTTGTGACGTAAAATCCAAAAAAACTTTTTTTTTCTTATTCTTATAAATAACTAGCAAAATGTGAACAAACTCATCAATTTCAGCAATTTTCAATAATTTTAGATTTCTTTAAGGACTATGCTGTTTTGAATGTTTTAGTTGTGTATAATGTACCCATACTTTATATTAATGCAGCCATTTTCCAAAGCAGTTTGTCTTCATTTGTTTCAGTTCAGTTCATTATGATATGAAAATCAACTTGCAGGGACTTGAATCTTGCTTGCAAATTCATCACAGTGAATATTTGGTTGTTTTTACTCTTTTATTATACTCTTATACCAAAAGTGGAAATATAATCAATTTTTAGTAAACAGCCTGTATTAAAAATTATATTCTATAAAATTCTATTATTAACATTAAAAAGTACTTTGGTATCCAAATTCATTTCTTTACTCAGAGTCTTGAGATAATGTTTAAAATGCTGACTGAGATGAAAAAAGTTTTTTTTTTTTTTTTTNTTTTTTTTTTTTTTTCTTGAAACCAGCAATATTTTATGAGGTTATATTATGCTGAATTTAAATTTGAATTTGAATGAAATGAATCTGCACAGTTACTTGTAAATGGCCATCAAACAAATTGAGTAAGAAAAAGTACACTTCCTGATGGATTGAAGTAGAAAGCAGCATAAAATGTAAGTAATCAAGTAAAGTACAAGTATCTGAAATGTGTTCTTATATGCAGTACTTGAGTAACTGATATATTACAGTTTGATACAATTACAGTGAGGATTGCATCAGTTTTTCCTCTTGTGCCAACTGTCTGGAAGGACAAGATTTGGCTACAGAAACAGAAAAAATGTTCATGTGTGTGTTTACAGATGATTTGTATGATGTATGATTGTGTTTCCAGGCAACTGTTTTGAGTGCACACACACGTGGTTACAACAGTTTTACCAATGATTTTGGATCAGTTAGTACATCTGCTGAGTTTCTACTGCATTGTTTGTACTGTGTGTGTGTGTGTGTGTGAGAGAGAGAGAGAGAGAGAGAGAGAGAGAGAATATCGATCAGACTACATCGATTTCAGTCAGGTCACTCAGGAGCGTTCCAATATGTCACCTCTTGCTGATCATGGTTAAAAAATGGTTGGTTAAAAAATTTCCATTTGGCAAGTGCGTGTGACGTGAAAATGCTTTCTAGTTGGTGGAGACGTTTCTTTTGGTTTTCCAGCAACCTGTCATGTCACTTCTGTTTACTTGAGTATTTCCATTTGCCGCTACTTTCTACTTCTAATTCACTACAATTTAGAGGGAAACGTACTTTTTATTGTATTACATTGATCTGATGACTGCAGTTGCTAGTTACTTTACAGATTTAGATAAGATGAACTCAAAACACTGCAGTTATGGCATGATGCATTTTAGACATTGACAAAACCTTTTATGTGAATTTTGTGGATGAAACTTCATATCTCAATTTTTGTTGATTTTTGTAAAAGAAATTTTGTATAATTTCTATTATTTCACAATTTTACTTATTTAATCCCAAACTCCAAAATTGGAGAAACAAAGTTGCTCTCACTGTTGTATGAAAACATTGTATCTCCAAATGCATTAACAGGCACCAGAAGTTGAACTGTACCAGCATTTATGCACATTTTGCTGCTAACATTTGGTAATGTAGAATTTTGAATGCTGGACTTGTAGAATTTTCCATGATGCCATGAGGACTTGTACACTTGTAAATGGTTTTCATTAGGTACATTATTGGATGTGTTGCATGTGAATGCATCATTAGAGCCGCTGAGCATCAACATAGTCTGGTTCCGTCTGACAGTCTGAAATCACTGTCTGCCAAGCTGTTTGTCTCTCTGACTTTCAGGTTTAAAACTATTCATCATCTCCATTCGTCTGCCAGCCCAGTGTGTGTCTGTGTGTGCTTACACATCTGTTTCTGTGTGTGAATATGAGTCACAACAGCTGCTCTGCTTGAAGCTTAGGAAACATACAACACATTCAATATTCACATTCAATGTGAGCAAGGTCTGGTCTCATTCAGCGCTTTGTACATTAGAGACGTAGATTCTACTCCAATTAAGACAGTAAACCTTTTTTTTTTTCCTTTCTTCCAAATGTCATGTAAACACCAAAATGAATGCTGGTGTAGTTCCAGTAACAGAACCTGGATTGTGTAATTGTAAATCAATTTATTCAAGTATGTAAAAGCTCTATTGGCTTACAGTCGTCTTTCTTTGTACATGTTTTTCTTTGGTTGAAGTCACAGAACCTGCCACAAGTGAAGATTTTCACCTTTTGAATTTGAGAGCTAATTTTGCTCAGTGTTGTAGTGAAAATCTTGTGTCACAAGATGACAAAGTAGTTTTATATTTTTAGATAGAACTTGATTATTTTTGAGAAAAGAAATGAGGCTAGAATGAACCAAACCAATTGTGCATAATATAAACTTTCAATCCGTTTTTCAGACACAATGGCAGACCTTCAGCCAAGATCATGACGCTGAAGCTGAATTCAAGCTGAAGATGTGCTAGACACAATTATGCCATCCATCCACATAATCAAATAGAAACTCAAGGCTTAAATCACTGAATTTAATATCTCAAGTGGATTAGGATAACAGGGCTGCTTAAATAAACCTTAAATAAAGTTATTAAATCTTTAAATCATTAAATAAAAGCAGACTGACAGTCCTAAGCAATATTTAGGCCTTAACTTTGGTCTGTTAATAATCAAACTACCCCCTACAGCTAGTCATTCAAAGCAAATCCCACCATAATACTCGTCAGAAAATTACAAAAATGACCCTAGACTCCATGGGGCTATGAGTTAAATGAGTTAGAGAGATGGGAATACAGGAATTGAGGAACATGAAAATTAGTAAGGAGAGAGAAAATGAAACAGAAGAGAGAGACTGAAGAACTCCTGCATGGCTCATAAAATTGCAGAAGATATGATGTGTTAAAGTTATCAATTAGCATCTCTCTCTGTCTGTCTTTCCCCTCTGCAAAATCATTTAAAACCAAAAGATCGGTGTAAAAATCATATCATCAGCCATCAACAGTTTCTATGATGACTCTAAGCTTCCCAAATGATAGAAAGGAGAAAGCTCTTGAAGTGGCCAATTCAGATGTGAAAGTGTGTTATGGTGATTGAGGAACTATTAATCTCTCTCAGCCTATTTGCATCAGACCCTATCTTGCCAAAACCTGAATCCAGACATTGATTAGAGCACATTAGCATCCACTTAGCACTCATCGCAGCGCTCTAGGAAGCTCTTCTAATTTGCTATTCCTCACTGTGTGCTTTTAATATTTGCATCGCTCATCTCTCTTTTTAGTGAATAGGCCACATTTACTCAAGTAGTTAAGTATAGTTTAGAGGTAATTCACTGCCTTGCCTACAAGTGCTTTTTACTTCACTGCATTTATCTTGAGGCTGTAGTTATTAGCACGCATGTGCGTGATGGCTACTATGCATATACCGCCTTCTTTTTTCTTCTTCTACCTGTCTGTGTATATAGTTCTAGTGTGCGCAAGAGTGACACACACCATTGAGTACAAAGTACAAAATTTAATCTTGCAACAGACAGATCGCATGCTTGTGTATATCTCACCTTCATTATAAGTGCAGGTTGTGCAGAATTAATGCTAAACATTAGTGAGATGCAATACCTACAAAACTTGGCGGGGGGGGGGNGGGGGGGGGGGACAGTAATGTCAGCTTTTGTCATGTCAGCAGTGCAACAATAGTGACAACAGAAAACCAAAATCCTGACACCTTAAAATGTAAGTTCTGTGTGTGATATAAATTAACGAATGTGTCCCAGCTGTGCGGATTCCTTTTAGACATGGCTAGCTGTGACTGAAGACTGCATTCTAAGCGCACTGAGTTCTGCAGGCATTTACACCTTGCATTAACAGGCATTTTTCCTTATCTGATAACATATCTGGATAGAGATCATATTTAATTAAAGTACAATACTGGCAATATTGCATGTTTGTTTATTTAAATGATCCAACTGGAGCTGCACAGAAGACAATGTATGTCTCCGCCAGGAAATATAGTCCCAGGAGGAGGTGGCTTTTACCAAAAAATTAAGATGACTGTGCCTTCTACAATTGTGCAAAAGTGTTAGAAGGCAAAACATTGAGTTTTAAGGTGGGTGTACCACCTGAAAACTTGATTTCAAAAGATTAGGGGATTTGAAAAAAAAAATAACAGGAAACTAAAATACAGGTTTATGTTTTGGAAATTGGTTGTCAGTGTTAGAAAACACTTTACATAACACTTGGTGCATTTAAGGATGTTTATCAATATTTATGGGTAACCTGGGATCTCTTTCTACCAAACCATATTCCCAGCGATGCTATTTTATGAATTCCCACTGTCATACCAACGGGACGGAGAAAGCAATTTACTGTAAAGAAAAAGCCAATGCCTTCTGATATTCATTTTACTTTTACAGCTTGTCATTTGCTGACTGAAACCCTGGACGTACTCGACAAATGTGTGCTGTTATTGTGCTTTTAGATTTATCTTTCTGCAGATTTAATTCCAGTCATTGTCAGCCTTTTGTGGATACATCACTTTTAGTATCCACCATATTCCTAATGTGTCAATAAAATCAAAAAATATATGTCTACCCTAAACACAAGATGCTTCTAACATCTCTAAATGCTTTATGGTTTTGACCAAGAATTACTGCTCAGTAAAGCTCAGCATACACTAATACTTCACAATCGTGACTTATTCCACATCTTTATCATGAGTTCTGAATACAAATGACATCAAGTGTTATTTCTGAAGGTTTAATGATGTATCTTATAAATCTGGCCAACTGTATGTTTTTAAAAGTAGATTAAATCAAACTTTAATGATCCCCTCTGAGTAGAATTGCAGAAGGAAAAAATCTCCAATTTACCACCTCATTTGTCGATTATTGAGCCTTAAAAGGCTCATTTTCATCATTCAAGTAAAATAAATAAATAAATAAATAAATAGCCAGTCCACTGAAATTATATCAACCTGTTTCCAAATCAACTTGGCTTTTTGAAGCAGTCTTTGCCAGTTTTCAGGGATATTTTTTGTGACATGTGAGGAGAGCGAGAGATGGAAATTAGAGGCAACAAAGATCACTTCTAGGTCTGTTCATATCATGTAATTCATGATCATATTGGTATAATTGTTTTATGTGATTAAAAATTTGTCATATTGTGACATTGATGACATTGCAGTGTGATGACATGTTGATGAATTTTTGCATCATGTGGAAGAAAAAAGAAGAAGCAAAACAAGCATACCCAAAAGTGCCACCTGAAGAATTACTTAGAACTATTGTTTCCAACCTTAAATATTACAGGATTACTTATGTATACTTTTACTGAAGGGAAACACTACTTTTCCACTAATTAATTTTTTATGTTGTTACAGTTTGCAGTATTATTTCTGTGATCAACAGTACAACATTGGTCAGTGCAACAATTTGTTTTTATCATCATGAATATTGTTATCGCAAAAACAGCTTGAGATATGATAATATTTTAAGGCTGTTTCGCCCACCACTTGCCCAATTTAGATCATGGATGTCAGGATTACACGTGCATCTGAAACCACTGAGACACTAGTGGTTTTCTTTAATGATAATATATATTAATAGCAGTATGGTTAGTTGGTTTTATTTGTTTTGTTACTACAAGTAAATTTGGTTAACGGGTAAAGTGAGGCTTCACAAAAGCTTCTCAAATTCAACTGTTTTTTTTTTTTTTTTTTTTTTTNAAAAAAAAAAAAAAAAAAAAAAAAAAAAAAAAAAAATTATCTATACACTGTTTATTTTACAATTTATTGCACAGAAAATGACAAAAATACATAAAATACATGTAACTAATTAGTTGTCACAAGAATTTATCAACAAGAGCACATTATGTAGCCACTATGACTTAAGAAATGATTTTTAGTGAAGGCATGCCCAGTCTGTATTAATGCACTGGCACTCCAGTTGTGTTCCAACTCCCTTGGTTATGTGTTTTAACATTCGATTCAATAGCTGCTGTCTGCCTTCTCCCACATCATTTTGGGATTAACTTGCTACACAGTCTGCTCATGCTATTGCTCTGCANTAATGCTGTGGGGGTGGTTTGGGGGAGAGAGATCTGGAGATTTGGTTCAAGTTAAAGGAATTATGAAGAAAGAGAATTACCATTCCATCCTTCAAAGACATGCGATTCCATCTGGTGTACAAATTATTGGTCAAAATTTCATTCTTCAACAGGACAACGATTCAAAACATTCAGCAAAATTATGCCAAAACTGCATCCATTAAAAAGAGAAGCAAAAGGTTTGGAGAATTATAACTTGGCCAGAGGGGGTTACTTTGACAAAACCAAAGTCTGAACCTGAAATGACTTCAAAGTGCTTTTATGTTGACAAATTCTTCCTTAAAACTAATTAGTTACATTTATTTTATATATTTTTGTCATTTCCTGTGCAATAAATTGTAAGACAAANTTTTTTTTTTTTTTTTTTAATCTTGGGGTGGCCTCAAACTTCTGGCCTGTATATATAGCACTGTATCCTTCCATTATCTTGAATACTAAAGAAAATAGTCCCTCTAAATAGCACTTGCAATAATAATATAGCCAGAGATAAAAGTTTCCATTTCCTATTAGTAAAACTAAATAAAATTCAACCAAACTATCATCTTTCTCCACAGTACAGATATGGTGTAAGCAGAGAGGAACGTTCACATCTTATCACTACCATCTGCACAAACATATGCCAGTGCAGCTAAATCCATCATGTTCCTCGCAGTGTGTATGGACAGTGTTAGGAGGTTCACAGGCGTCTGCTCACATGAACAGCCTCTGTTTCTGTAAGCGGGACCTCACAGTTTATCAGCTCCCAGCAGCTCCGAGTGTCGCCCATGAATCACACACGAGACTTCGCAGAAATTGGCGAGCTTAGCGCACAAATGATGAATTATTTAGTTTAGCTTGTGAAACACAAGCCAGGAAAATAAATCAAAGTCTGTCCCACACTGACCACAAGTGTGTATATTTCAACTTAACATTTGTTAAATTATGGCGACAAGTACAATGATCCACTATAGACTCTTTCCAAATATAGCTATGAAAGGCTCACTCTGAACTATTTGGATCCTTCAGGTGGCTGTAACAAAATGGAAAATTAATACTCCATTAATAATTTTATAATATAATTTATAATAATAATAAAAGTAATAAAAATAATACTTAAGTAAGAGTAAACAAGTGGTAGAAGTAAAACATGTTATCAAGTACATATCTCCAGTTTCAGGGGTTTTAATGCTTTTAGATCAGTTTAAGAATGAAGGAAAGAACAATATGCAGGGCGGGAAATTTACATCTGCAGCTTCAAACCACATGTAAATCCTAACATAATTTTATTTTCATAAACCCTTAACCACCTACAAGTGAATAATCAATTGCCATCTTTAAGGGTTTCTTAAACACTTTACTTTGTGTTTTATTGCTCGTCCACTAACCTAAACTAAATCACACTAAATTTAATTAGCTGCATCTAACTTCTCGTTGAGGGACCGTGGCGCCTGAATCATACATGAACACTGGTAATATTCACTGGGCCTGATACTGAACACATTAGACTGCATCCGATAATGTGAACGAAGGAACAATATGTCCATGGGAAAAAATGCCTTCTTTGAACTCATTTTCTTTTAGAAGTTAATGTCTTATAACAGCAGCACAAATTACAGAGCGAGTGTGACGGATTCAAAATAATATTAGTCAGGTATGGCAGATTGTGGAACAAAGAGTCATTTTGTCTCTAATGTAGTGATCTGCCTTGTTGGTTTCAATTAGTGACACATTTCTAGAAAAATCTTGACACCAGTTGATTTGTATTGGACTCGAGCTGAAATAATGTCGCTGCACTGGCAGATTGTTTCACTTATTACAGGAACATAAAACATTTAGGACTCAAAAACAGCCAAAATGACTTGTTAAGAAGACTAGGACATAAAATTTTCTGCTTTAGACATATTAAATGCAGTTCTCCAAAAAAGTCTCTATTGTTTAGTTAAGGCACTTTTGTACTTGTGGAAATCTATAAATTCGGCTCAATATCTCAATCTCAAACAGCAAGAGCAGCAGCCTGCTGCTTCGTAATCATGCATAACAGCCAGCAACTACATAATTACTCAGTTTTTCTTTCGCAACTTGCAGAACCCAGGGTAACTCTGGAACTTGTTAGTTATGATCACTGAGCTCAGATGATTGCAGTTGATGTACAAAAACACCACAGGAATTCAGAACTAATCATGCTAAGACAAATCAAGAGCAGTTGTGTTGCATAGTAAATATAAGGTTAAAGAACCCTACCAGCGATCATGCATGTTTAAGTCTAATATATTCAATTTTCATACATGTTACATTACTGACAACCATTTCCCAAAGGATAAAACATATTTCAGCTTTCCTGATATTTTACAAAATTTCTTAATCTTTTAAAATCAAATATTCAAGAATACACCCACCTTAAAAACTGAGGTTTTGCCTGCTAATAGTTACGCAGCCTTATGAAGTTACGGTTGTTTAAATTTTTCGATAAACGCAGGTCTTCTTTTGGGACTATATTCCCCGGTGGAGACACACATTCANTTAAATTTTTCGATAAACGCAGGTCTTCTTTTGGGACTATATTCCCCGGTGGAGACACACATTCACCCAGCATTTTTTATTGCGCTTAAATGCTAAAATTACATAACTTCGAAAAAACCTGAATACATGTCTTGTTTGCGATGATGGATTACCTATCCCAAGAACGTTTCAAGTATCAACNCCTGAATACATGTCTTGTTTGCGATGATGGATTACCTATCCCAAGAACGTTTCAAGTATCAACAAGATTGACAGAACCAGAATGAACTGAAACCAATGGTGGTCTGGAAGATAGGAAAAAAAAATTCTGAAATTTACTGCTAAAGTAGTATATTTTGAGAAATGGTTGTCAGTAATGCAACGTGTGTGGACTGTACGTATTGGGCTCAAATGTTCACGATCGCCGGTATAGTCCTTTAAACTGGGTCCTGACTGTTTTTGCAGTGGAGCCGACAAACAGAAACAAAACGTTTCTCTTGTAACCGCCATGTTAAATGTCCGCATAGAAAAACGCTCAGCACATCCTCCAGCCTATGAACATTACAACAGCTGTTCACTGTCAGCAATGTTTCAACGTGCTGATGTTCAGTATGAGAGCCATGCCTGCTGTTTCTCCTCTGCCTGGTCATGGTTGTTGCCATAGTGAAGCATGGCTTTAGTATGTAAAAACACAGTTGGTTGAACTTAATATTCAGCCTTTCCTCCCTGCTGTCTCTGCATCTTTAGTCCCGTGTGTGTTGATGTCACTCACTGAGTGTTCCTTTAGTCAAACCAGAGGGAAAAAATCAATATTATTGGCAAGTAGAAACAACTGTGAACAGCTTTTGCTAGCCTGCATTATTCCAACTACTCTAACTGCACCTTATATTTCACTATTACTGCTGCCAATGGATAATTTTAATGTCTCATGGTGTAAATATTATTTTAGGGGTCTTTTCACTTCCTTAAGAAACAAGTATGCAAAAAATGATGGTGTAATTAAAAGACTGTAAGACTAAGCACAGTCACTGGATATACATAATATGAGAACCAGGAATATAATTAAGTGCAACAAATAAACAGGATGAGCATTTTACAGCGATAACAGCGTGCAGAGGACAGATGGCGTGGGCGGTGGGCTGACCGTGTAACAGTGTTACGGAACAAAATAATAAGAAAGCACTCATGTTTGTTACATCATGTAACCCATTTCTCTTCCACAAGTACATACTGTCCATGATTTTTTTTTTTTCATTCTGATCAGCATCAGACAAAATTATTCTATTTCAAAAGAAGAAAAGGCATTTAATAAGCTGTTGCTAGATGTCTCTACGTGACTGATAAAGCAATGAGTGAGGCACATTTGGGAGCCAAGCTAACATTATAATTTTCTTTTAAGAAATTAGTCATACCACACCTTCTAATATAGTTATTTTGCATCTTTAATCAAACATAAAACTTATAGCACATAAAGCTTGAATATGTGGATATAAATACAACCAATCCTCAACCCTATGCGTTTTAAGGCCGGTTTATGGAAATATATTCAAATGCAGTTTATCACTGCTTTGCTGCCACTCTGTGTATCTGCATATGTGTCAAATGACTTGAACCTTTAAATAATGCATGCAGGGTGAGATTAACTTTCAGATGTCTTTGTCTCCTTCTCTCCACACAGAGCTTGAGTTGCATGATGAGTTTGTAAAATCAATTTCTTGTTACAATCGTCTCAGGGATAATTTACCATGATTATCAAATGTGCTTTTCTCATTAAAGGAGAAATAAAGACGGATGAGAAAGAGGAGAAGCGAGAAGGGATCTAAAGCCCCAGGTGGGAAACATGGCTAATGGATTGACAGAAGTTTATGAATTATACATTATTTCAGTAAACTGACTGTTTTAGATGATTTTATGGTCCATTACTGGGTATTTATTTGCTGCCTCTGTGCATCGTGGATCCAGGAAAGCCCAAGTCTCAACGGAGTCTCGATGGCAAAAGGCGTTAGCTCACAAAGAAGAAGTCTGACTTCATCTTTGCAGATGGTCTTTTATTCTGGTTTGTCTGTGGTTTCTCTCTCTTCTTTGTCAAAGAATATTTGACAGCCCTCAAGATTTCAATTTCTTGTTTGCATAGTGACATTTCATGTGATACTGTCCTTCCCCCTTCCCTTCTGTTGAATGTACAATCTGTGATATGATGTGAACAAAGATTAGCCTCCCCCCCCCGGCAAAATTCTAATCATAGGATTATAAACTGCTACAGCTGTGGACAAAACTGCACAGATTCAAGAAATCCCAAAATGTTCTATGCTTTACAAATTAAAAATTAATACTTAAAATTCCAAATCACAAAATGGACAGATCATTTCATTTTCATTTTCTAGAAATATATGTCATATGTAAATATGTCAGGTTTCAAAAATTAGTTAAAGGCTGAAATCTCTTTCCCTTTTAGTTAATTCTGACAAGCTGAGGCCATTAAGCCCTGTACAGCACACATGCTCTCAGATCTATAACACACTGGAGAAACAAGAGCTATAGAATCACCTGCAGTGTGTTAACAGCAGTCTCAAAGTCAATAAAGGGATGTTGAAAATTACACCAGATGAATCACAGGACTAAGTTTCAACCTGTATGGTGACAGCTTTTACTGCATCTCAAGGTGCTTGTTGATTCCCATGTAAATAACGAACACCGAGCTGTCAGTGTTAAAGTTAATCAGAATTTAATGAACTAACTGTCACGTGTGGTTGTTAAGAGGATTTGGGATTGCTGAGGAAAGTGACCCTGAATAGGATATAATGATGGATGGATGATGGCTGGGTGGATGAATTTAAGCATCTCTCACAGGCAGAATCTCCATAATCCTGGATGGCTTCATTATTTAGATTAATTACCTCTAATGTGTACGGCCAATAAGTGGACCTAATTAACAGCTTGCAGGCACATTGATCTCATTGTGAGTCACAGCTGGAGAAACTGCTCTCACATTTAATGTCACGAAAACAAACGCACTGTAACCATAAGTGTCATTAGTCTTGTCAAGTGGACAGACCACAAACTGCAGGCTTTACACAAACTTTGTACTCACAAGTGTACATTAACTGTATTTTCTCTGTGGATATTCTGGAGTAAATGGGAGTTCGGACTCATGTCGCCTAGAAACACCGGTTAATCTTAAGAATATTTGGTTTACGACTTTTCGTTATCAGTTTCAATCAGTTATGACTTACAAAAGCTTCAGATTTTTTGATGTGATCCAGCTTTACCTTTTCCCACACGCAGGGAAATCTGAACACAGCATACTTCTTTGCTGTCAGGGAGTTTAAACCTGACAGCCACTTCAATCTTTCCTGCTGTGCTGTGCTAATGGACATTTGTTCTTTTTTTTTGTAAACACCCCACTATCCTCTAATCTCTTTAAACTACCACTTTCTCTCTTATTTGCCCAAATTTCTACTATATTAATCATAGTAGAATGATAAAGGAAATGTGTGTTAAAACTAGAAAATGGATCACCTAGGAACATGTAAAGAGCTTTGGCTTCATTTAGAGAAAGAGGTTTGCTTTTAAAAGTCGCAGTTCAGGCTGTAATACGCTGTGGTTACATGGAGGCAAAATCAACACCAAAAATGTATTAAATTTTCAGATTTTTTTTAAATGTAGTCTTAAACTAAAGAACTTGCACATTTTTCAGTTTAAATAAAGTTTCTATATGAACATATGTAGAATTTGTTTCCTGCCAAGAAGTGTCCAGAGGAGGAGCAAAAAAATAATACTGGTAAAATAATAAAAGCGAGAATACGAATGAACATCAGCTAATGCCTCATGTTTTCTCTCTGTCTCTGTCCAGATACACTAAAATGAAGACAGCCACCAACATCTACATCTTCAACCTGGCTCTCGCCGACGCTTTGGTCACTAGTACGCTGCCGTTCCAGAGCGTCAACTATCTGATGGGGACCTGGCCGTTTGGGGACGTGCTGTGCAAGATGGTGATGTCCATTGACTACTACAACATGTTCACATCTATCTTCACGCTCACCACCATGAGCATTGACCGATACGTCGCTGTGTGTCACCCGGTCAAAGCCCTGGACTTCAGAACCCCTCGCAATGCTAAGATCGTCAACGTCTGCAACTGGATTCTCTCGTCCGCCATCGGGTTGCCTGTTATGTTCATGGCCTCCACCACCGTCACCTACCACAGTTGTAAGCATCCACACACATGCACCAACACACACTGATAAATAATACTACAATACTCAGTACCTCCAGGAGGTTATGATGCTACAATTGCAATTATTGTAACTTCATCCAGTCACCACATTATTTGATGGATTGTGCATCTAACTGGCATGTTTTGTTTTTCTGCAGAAATTAGTCAAATCAGAAGTCATTTTGCTGCTCACCACACCTTCCTTCATAGTATATTTCAATTCAGAAAATCCTTTACGAGCTCAGGTGACATAAAATCAAACCTCAACAGACCATGACATTATGCAACTTACTACCAACTTCTCTATGCTGCCAACAAGCTTCATCTGTACCATTCTCTGGAAACAATTTTTAAGCTTATACTTTAGCTTAACCATCCACGATATAATAACTCAAATTAACTCATTTATTATGGAACATTTCAGGAATATTCAGCTTGGGAGTAAAATCTGCATTCAATATTCAGTATTCCTCTACATTGCTTTTAATTATATTATACATACTACCATGCAAATCATCACCAAGTGCTCATATTTACCTTCCAGGTATAACAGCCAGTGTTCAGATTATTACATTATAAATTCTATTAATATGTACAGTATAGTGCAAGTGCATTCCGATATAATTGGGCATATAAAAAAAAAGAAAGTCAAAGAAAGTGAGGACCTTAAAAGTAGTATTCATGTAAATGTCAAGTAGCAACAATGCATTAAAAATGACAGCGAGAAGCTTTCATTTCTTTCATTGTGCTTGGTCATTTATGAGTTTAGCAAGGACCTGTAAACACACAGCAAGCACAAAACAGGAAATAAACACATTCAATTCACCCACTGCATTGGAGTTTTAAAGGACAATTATGTACTCGAACGGCCCCTATAAAAGGATATAAACCAGCAGAGCTGTTTCGTTTTTTCTGTGTAATTGTGCATAAGAAGTGTTTTATGCACTGAGATAAAATGCTACGTGCCTGGCCAATGACTAATACAACAGTTTGCATGGAGCTACCTGCACAGAGAAGTCTGGCTGACAGGAGGTGTCTCTATAACTGCTATAATAATGGAGGCAAAACTGCCAGTGAAATTACTGAGGCATGATTTTCTGTTTGGATGAGCGAGAGTAATGAGAGATTCACTGACGCCATGGTGTTGACACTGGAGGAGGCATGGAGTTTAAAGATCATGTATTTAGTTCCACAAAATGTTGTTTTCTGTTCAGAGTTCAATTTACCTCTGTTTCGTTTAGTGCATAACGATTCACTGTTTACAGAAAATGATCATTACAATTTTTTTTTGTGGAACTTGTAATGAGCATTTATCAGTTTTGACATTTTATGTATTTTAATGGATAAATCAATAAAGATCATCATTAGTTGAATGTTGCAGCCTAAGCTTAATTTGTTTCAAAGCATTTGCTACTTGATTTATAGGAGACAGATTATAGAAAGGTTGACTGATAATTACCATCACTGAATAGGGATTATGCACTTTCTAGTTGATATTCATGAATATGGATTGGAACAAGTTTAGAACCTACCCTACTCACTTGATTTCCTTCCTCATACTTTCACAGTCCAAAATGGGAAAAAAAAAAAAAAAAAAANAAAAAAAAAAAAAAAAAAGAGCTAGAGGAGCAACAATAGAGTTGATTAAAACACTTGCTTGCCTATTCATGTGAACATACAGTACCCATGTTCTCGCATGTCTCCACACCCTGCACAGCCTCCAGCATTGTTGACTGCAAGCTGATTTTCCCCCACCCCTCTTGGTACTGGGACATCTTGCTGAAAATCTGCGTGTTCATCTTCGCATTTATCATGCCCGTCCTCATCATCACCGTCTGCTATGGTCTGATGATCCTGCGGCTCAAGAGTGTGCGTATGCTGTCAGGCTCTCAGGTAAGAAAAATCTGTTTTTCTTTGCAAACAGAAGCTGCATTTTTTAACATGGCTAAAATACATGTATATGCATAACTTTCTACATTTTGTGCCGAAGGCTTTAACTTAGTGTCCATGATATTTCCTGAATACCTGATTGATGTTTTTCCTCTTGGGAATTATGAAACAACAGAAGGCAGCCTCGAGCAGGTGTACAAATACAATCATTGCTCTCAAGAGAAAACAATTATGGACAATCAGTTTGAGCCTCGGGTAATAGCTGGTTTATGAATTGTGGTAGGTTAAATGCCCCAACAACAGTAATTTCCCAGAAAATATTTGAGAGAACTAAGAAACATTTTGGCTACAAAAGGTGCCCACGAATTGAAAATCAGATCCTACTGTTTTAGATATCTGCTCCTACTTGTAGTTTCTCCTCTCTTCTCCTGTTTAATTTCCAGTCACCATTCTTCCCCAGTCTACCTGTTCCTCTTCTTTTTACCACATCACTCACTTCCCCACCTCCTTCCTCCTCTGTTTAAGTTTTTCCTCTCTTCTCTATGCCTCTTCATTCTTGCCTGTTTTCAACCTGTATTGGTAACCTCACATCTTATTCTGATACTGTACATAAATCCTGAAAAAATAATTAGTCTTTTGCCATCCATTTGTGAAAAGAATTTAAGCCTTTTCTTTTTCTTTTTATGGTATAAGCTGTAAGATGTAATTATAGAGATACTTCTAGCAGACTGTTCTCTTTTAATTAGTATCACAAGTGTTTTCAGTTTCATAATGATTCATTCAGCCAGTTTGAAATGGAGAAAAGCACTCACTTTGCTGTTTTTATCACTGTGAATATCACACTCAGCATGGAAAAAAGTAAAGCAGAGAGTTGAGAGAGAAGGTTAGAAAGAAGGGCACAGCCAAGCATGGTCAACGTAAAGACCGTCTCTAAAGAGTTTGGTGTTGCGCTATGACTTATTGTTTCCAATATTATTAAGCTTAAGGCTCATGGGACTACAGCCAACATCCCCAGAAGTGGCTGCAAGAGGACAATTGACCAAAGATGGATGAGAAAGATTGTTTGAATAGAACCAAGAAAAACTTCAAAACAGACCTAAGCTGACCTTCAAATTCAAGTTGCAACAGTTTAAAGTTGCACCATCCATCACTGTCTGAATGAAAGGCAGAAGACCCAGGATGACCCCACTTCAAAGAGATAAACAAAAACCAGCCCAGCTGGAGTTTTCCAAAATGCATGTGGACAATCCAGAGTCCTTCTGGGAGAAAGCCAATCGGAAAATTAGATCTTTTGTCAGTTTTAACTTAAATCAGGGAAAATTGAGTTTTGTTTTCAAAACTTTTGGCCATGTCTTTACCTCTCTTCGCACTTCCTTTCTCTCATCGTCTTTTTCCCTTCTCTTCCTCCTCCCTTGCTAATGCCTCCTTCTCTCCTCCGTCCTTTTTTTCACCACCTTCTCTTATCCTTCCTTTCATCCTACACTCTCCTCCATCCTACTTCATTCACTCCTATCTTCTCCCCCTTGTCTTCTCCTGCATTTCTTCCATGCCCTTTATCCCCTTTTCTCCAACACTTACCTCGTCCGCCTTTGCTCACCCTTGGCCTGTACAAACAAACACATATTTTGTGCTCCAGGAGAAGGACAGGAACTTACGTCGAATCACTCGCATGGTCCTGGTGGTGGTGGCTGTCTTTATTGTCTGCTGGACACCCATTCATGTCTTCGTCATCATCACAGCCCTGATCAACATCCCCAGCTCGACACTGCAGACTATCACCTGGCACTTCTGCATCGCCCTGGGTTACACCAACAGGTACTGTTCAGCAGTAGCCAAAGGGTCAGGTAATTAAATGACAAAAAAACTCCACATAGGAGGATTTGCTTGGTCTTCCAACTGAATGCCAATGGGGTTTTTTGACTGTTGGTCAGAAAATAAGCAATGGAGCTCTGGTAACTCATAATGGGTATTTATCATTGCCATTTTTAAAATATACAACACAGTCTAAAGTCACGGACTTTAATCCCAATACAGATAAATGATGTAAACATCACAAAACAATTTGCTTTTCCCCCTGCAGTAGTCTGAACCCAGTTCTCTATGCCTACCTGGATGAGAATTTCAAGCGCTGTTTCCGTGAGTTCTGCACCCCAAGTCCCTCCGTGTTAGAGCTGCAAAACTCGTCCCGGACAGGAGCTACTAGCCGCAAAGTCCCACAGCGTGATCACAACAGCGTGAACACGGGGGAGAGGATGAATCAACAGGTAGTCTTTATGTGTGTGCGTGTGTGCATGTGTGTGTGTGTATGTGTGCGTGCATGCGCTATACATACCACATATCACATCTTTTACGGTATGCCGTCAGTACATGCTAGAAGGAAACATATCAACATTACATACAGTATATAACATGACATAATGTGACATGACATAGAATTGTATGGCATGACATGACATAGTATGGCATAAGGTGGCATGACATGGTGCAACTTAGCATGACATAACATACTGTAACATGGCATTAACATGCCATGAAATGACATAGCCTGACATGACATGACATAGCATGACACAGAAAGACACAACATGCCATAGAATGATATGTGGTATGAAATGACATGAAGCCATAGTAAGACATGACAAGCCATGTCACGACATAACATGACATAGCATGGCATGGCATAACATGACATTGTATGATACATGACAGGATACACCATGGCATGATATAACATGCCATAATATGACATGACATGAAAAGGCATGATACATAACATCAACACAGCACTTCCTCTACATCTACTGTGTCCACAGGTATGACTAGCCTTGGAGGGGTCGTCGGTGGACTCTCGCTGTTGCGGTGGTGCTGCCAACGATGACCTCAACTCAGAGATTACACAGGTCAGCACAGGACTGTGACATATACATGCAACCCTGCACACACGCATACACACAAACCAGGACATCACTGAGACGGCCCAGACAATTTTAACAATGTGTTGAAAGCTTAACTGAAAGGCCGCAACAAGTCAAGCGATTCATTGGCCAAGCTGCCTAACTACTTACTGCCTGGCTTTTACTCTGCCTGAGATGCATGCAGAAATGGGGCCTCCTAATGGAAGAAGTAGTTGCACTGAATAGTATATCAAGGCTAATACTGCAGTATTTTACAAGCGCATGTGTGCTTTACTAAATTTATATTTTTCACTAAACCTGTGTAGTACACAGCTTGCTGATAGTACATGAGATCTTTGCTAATTAGAAAGTAAGAAAAATCCACTAAATGTTCAAATGCTTCATACTGTGTTCATGATTACTGAAAGGAGATGGAATTCACAGTTATCTACAGCGCTGACTGTGCCGCTAATCCTTCTTGAGTTTGGATTCAGCAGGGGTCGACCCCGCAGTACCTTAGACCTTATTGATGCCATGCTCTGCTGATTGAGATCCACAGCACCATGCTGTCTCTGGCTACTTGGGAAAGTAACCCATTTGGAGTCAATTTCCTGTCACTTCTCTTGCTTTCCTTCTCTTTCCTGTCTTTCTCTTTCCTTTTTCTACCTCTTTTTGACTCTCTAATGAGGTTTTGTACCCTCTTACTGGACTAATTACCGAGTGGGCATACAAACAGTCTGTTCTCTTGCTCTGTCGAGTTTGAGAGACTGAATGTATGGAAGGAAATCCAGCTGTATCACTCTGGATGCTTGTGCTGAACTATGGATCCACTAAACCAGCAAAAACGACACATCAGCCTGTTTACACAGAGTGTAATGCTGTGGCAAAAAGTGCAAACACATGGTACACCAGTGTATGATTAACCACAGTAAATTAGCCATGACATTATATATGGGTTCTTATGGAGTCACTTCTCCTCTGAAGTAGTTCAAGCAGGATTGTACATCTGTTGTATCCTTTATAATTGCTTGTGCTTACATATTGTGCAGTATATTTGCCAGTTGCCTTTACTGTAGCTCTACTCATTCTGTGTACCAGTATTTTTTAAATGTGTAGAGATGAACATGATTGTATTGATCTATTATGTACATTACTGTAAGTATACTCTTGCTTTTTATAAACATGAAATCATGACTGTCATAAAATGCTTATAGATGATTAATCGTTGTGCTTATAGTCTTGCTTTTGTCATACTGAATCTGTATTAACCAGAAAACAATGTGTACATAAAAATATAAACTTTAAATTGTTTATTCGGAAGTTAAAATGTATTAAGGCATTGTGTGATGTTATGAGATAACTTCCTGTGTTTTTTTTTTTAAGTATGGACTTAAAAATCCAATTTTATGCTGTACAGTGATTTGATGTGTCAGTGCCTTCATTCTGGGAAAGAATCAAGTTTACAATTCTTTCCAGCCTTTCAGGTCTTAAAAAGCTGTTTATTCATCAGCTACCATATGCCATAATTATTCTATAATCATTTGACCTTGGAGCCAAACTGCATTTAGTGTCACTTTTACATGAAGAATATGTATAACATTTATATTAGTCAGGATGTGCTGCATACAAGGCACCGTTAAACTCAGTTTTCTATCAGTTGCTTGTTTACATCTTGTATTCTCTAGTCTGAAATCTGCATTTCTTGTAATCTTATTGTATATAGAGGCTAATGACAATTATATGGCTGACAATAACACATTTCTCATATTTTACTGTCAACCAATCCAATCAATGTAATAAATGTAATTCTTAAAGTTGCTGAATGCATTTTATGTTGCATCTGAATAAAATATTATTCACATGGTAGTCTATTCTTTTGTTACAAATAAATTCACATAATGCCCCCCATTTTCAACCTGAAATAATCACAGATCTTCATCTGTTGACTCAGAAAATTAAATACATTTTGCAGCTCTAGGCACACTAGCCCACTAAACATCAGTAAGAGGCTGGAGCTTTAGGAATTTAAACCTAAATTTTATTATCAAACAACCAAAAGTATGCTGCCTGGAAAAGTGCTGCTGATAGGCACAATTTTAGCTACGTGGTCTCTATTTCTCAGATACACTGTACGACAATCAGATGGGCCTGTGTGTGTCTGTGTGTGTGTCTGCTTGACTGTGAATTAAACTGGAAATAAAGAGCAGTAACTCAATCCCAGAGTCACAAAAATGTGCAGACATGATTTTATTTCATTTCACTGCATGTTCCATTACTGCAGAGAAGCAATCTTTGATTGTCAAACAAAATAAAGACGCACAGTATACATCCAGGGAGGTTTGTGCTGTTGCTGCAGAATCACACAGTCAAGTTTCAAGTTGTGTAACACACATCAACGGTTCCCCAACCCAGCCCAAGCTCTCTAAGAAGACAAGGAAAAACTACCTAAAAAAAACCCTTGTCATAAAAGGAAAAAAAAAAGATTCCCTCTCCTCTTACAGCCAGGTGTGCAGTAGGAGCTGTAGACGGGGAAGGCGGCAAATTACAAAGACACAAAATTAAGCCATGATCCAATAAGAGGATCCAGAAAGATGCAGCCAATATAGAAAAATAGTCAAGTTTCATCTACAACAAAAGCAAATGTCTGTCTGTCATGTGACCATTATCATTACTGTAGATTACTGTCCTGTGGAGGTACATGTGACAATGTGAGTGAATCCAAGTGCCTTCAATGAGTCTGAGAGAACATATACACACATCAGCATGATTTCAGAGGTGTGTGTGTGTGAGTTTGGAGCATGAACGTCTGTACACTCCTCCTGTTCTGTCTTGACATGTGGTGATCTCCAAGAACAAGGTAAAATCTTACTGGAAATGGCAATGTGATTAGTCATGCCACAATGATTATTATCAAGTGGCTCCAAATGTGGCCTCTTCCTACAGAGACAGCGCTCTTTCAGTGATGTCATGAGGACATCCCTACCCATACAGAAAGCTAATCCACAAAACCTAATTTAAATCAACCAAAGCTAATGACCTCATATTTCTTTTTTTTTTTTTTTNCTTTTTTTTTTTTTTTGCCAGATTGTCTTGGCAAAAAATGAGGGTCTATATTATTATTAAGGTTAAATTAAAGAACATTTTATTGTGAAAGAGGACACACAATGGCAGTCTGTTCCTTTCCCCTGTACACATGGTACCTCAGCATGGCATTCTGCATAGCATTCATCATGCCCATGCTAATTTGCCCATTATGTTTATGTCTGCATAAATTGGACATATTTGGTCAATCATCTTTTTACAATGCACATCAACATCTAGATGTTTACTGATCCCATGTCATTTGCTAAAGATACACGGTTTGTTATTTCTGGATTCATGTATTTGATGTGGACTAAAATATGTATATGTATTGGACTAAAACAATACAGTATTTCCCTTTGAAATATAGTAAAGCCGAAGTACAAAGTACCATAAAAATGAAACTCAAGTAAAGGTCAAGTACCTGAAAGGAGAATGCTCTTTAGCATAGCTTGTGTAGTTGGTTTCTGCTTTATACGTGTATTACAGTTGCACTCTGAAGGCTCCAGGGAGACAGTAAGACCTGGTACTTGTATCATTATCTTTTCCACTCTAAGAGTGGACTTGGTCAGGTCATAACCCAGGCATTGTGTAAACTGGCTCTACACTGCTCACAATATATGGGAAAATAGGAAAATAATGACTTTTTAAACTGCTAATAACCATAAAGCCTTTATGAAACCCCGAACAGCAGAAGTGACAAAGAGTGAGACTGTGTGTTCAGAGCCATGGCAATCTGATTTAAATCCGCTCAGCTTTGATACAGCAGTAACTCTGCCCTGACACAATGCAGCACTTTCCTCAGGCTATTTCACACCTAGACAAATGGTTAGCCGGATCTCATCATCTAAATGTGGGGAACATTTTATCAGTGAGGTGGCAGGTATACGCTGAGAATCACAGATGCAGAGAGGAAAATGGATTTAAGAAATCAGCAGATTGGCTCCATCAAACGAAAGGAAATCAGCCAGAAAAACAAAGTGCACAGCTGCTCAAGATTTTGTGTCGGTAAGCAAATGAGAAGCCAGAGCACTGAGCTGCCAGTCAGTTTCATGGTCAATAAACCAGCCAGCCAGCAGAAAAGAGCAGTTTGTCAGCCGACCAATGAGCCGCCTCAGTTTGTCCAGCGAACAACCAGCCTATCCGGTAGCTGTTACAACCCTACAGGGTGTAGTTGGTTTTTACTTCCTCTCTCTATCTACTTCTGAGACCTGCTAGAGGGATGCTCGGTATTAAGCAGTTGGTTTAAATCACTGGAAATATCACTGACTCCATTTTTACAAGGCTATCATTCAGCAGGATCGTGGGGCTGCAGCAGAAAGCCTGTGAGGCAATACTCCCATCCATCCACCTGATTTCATTACCCTTTCCTCCTGCTAGTGCTTTGCAGGACCCATTTCTGCATAACAAAAATTGACTATTAAAGTATGATTATTACAACCTTTGTCTTTTTTTTTTTCCCATAGGTGTAGCTCTGCAAAAGTAAGATTAAGCTGCATCCAACAACACCAAAAGAAAATGGGTCAAAGAAATCATGTAGAGGAAAGTCGCAAAGCAGGCTACGTTCTGTCAAGTGCTACACTTGTACTTTACTTGAGAATTTCTATTTGTGCTACAACCTCTATTTACTTTCAATTTTGATGCACTGTAAGAGGAATACGTTATCCATCAACTGACTAGAAAGCACAAAATATTCAGAGATGGAGATATCCCAATTTTGGGGTAAAAGATATACATTCAATTTAGTATATTTTTATTATTTAATACATTTAAAATATATTAATTATTTTATTATTAATTTAAAGGACCATACCAGTGATTTTGTATGTTTTAGCCCAGTAAATACTACCCACATACGTTACTGCCATCCGCACATATCTGAATACCACAAGAACTTCCTTGACACCTGACAAAGTGCCTAATTTTAAATTGAGGGGAATAAATCATTCCCCTGTTTCTTTATCTTCCTTTGTTTGTAATAGAAAAGGTTAATTGTTTTATGATGACTGATATTCCCATTTAAACACAGACTGTTTCTGTGGCACTGAAAGTCAACTCTGAATGACCTTACAGGATTTTATACCCTAATGGTGTCAGAACAAGAGTCTAATTAAATGTAAATTGGACTGAGGTTCTTAATACGGAGTCTAATTTAGCTTTACACTATACATTGGAATGTAATGGAGGTTGACAAAAAGGCCTGTTAACAATGGTCATGCTCAAATACACACACACAAAAAGTACTCCAAAGTAAGAGGCAGCAAATTTCATATTCTTTTATCTTGACGTCTCCTTCAAGTCAACCAATGACCTGTGTATAAGTGCATCCTTATTCTCATTCTGATGCTAATTTAATTATCATTGTCTCGTTGCTTCTCTTATGCAGAGGGATTTAACTTTTATCTCTTTGACAACGCTACAGCACTTTATACTGAGAGCTGATTGTTTAAACTACGGAAAGGAAATACAAACTAAACAAAGCAATACTCCATCTGCAGGTGTCACATGATTCTGATCTTGTTCCCAGTGGTCTTTGCTGGGACTTGCTATATCAAATACCCAATCTCTATCCATGCAGCTCTCCTTGGTACAGTGTGATTAAAGTACTTGCTGCTCCCCCAATTTATATTCAGGTTATAATACACAGCAAATATAAATTATTCTCCTCATGTTATTTTCACAGAGTGGAGGAGACAATCAATTTTAATGAAGAGCAGCCCTCATGGGACTTCACTAAACAGAATCTATTGTCTAGTTTGATCACATATCAAGATGAACCTGAATGAATCATCTTATATAAGGGCATTAATATCTTAACATATAACAAAGACTTGCATGCTTTGTTCTCAACACGTTTGACCTCAGTGGAAATTAACTCCTGACAGCAGTGTTAATGTTCTGTTTCACAACTGAAATGGGGTTTGCATTAAAATGAAAAACCAAATGCTTCTTTCTATTTATCACATAAAAACACACATCAGACCCTTTCCCACATCCGCCTTAATTCAGTAATATTCTGGTAATGCTCTCTGCATGTGTTAAGGAGGAACAGGAGCAATTTGCCAGACAAAGACCAGGTTAGATTTCTGTAAATCTTTCACCTAGTGAGAACAGAAGCAACAACAATCCTGGGACAAAAGCTGAGAGTGTTCGGGTATATGATGGCTTTATGGAGCAAACAAGGTGACTTTATCTTTGCTGTTACAGCAGTCAGGCCCAATGAATGTGGTCCGCTGTGATAAGCCTTCCCATGGCTCCAATACTCATCCTTCTCTTGCCTCCAGTCTGTTTTCACTGAGAAACTGAGCAATACGTTGCTGGATGGAAAATTTAAATTAAATGTGCATTTTGTTTTTCTAAAAAAAAATGCATTGTTAGAAACAAACAGCTTCTAAAAATATATAATTAAACCTGCACTAACCAATATTTTGATTTTCATATTTAATCGAAAGGATGTGTGATGTGAAAGTGTAATATTGTGAAATCCACCAAATTATCACCCAATTCTGTAGTTCTGTAGATCTTTTAGCTATTTTTAGCTTATTTCAGTTGTACCATATATTTGATTCACAAACTCAGCAACCCAATTTTTAGCATCAGCTTTTTCAACTGTCATAAATCCATTGTACACTACCTGCCCAGCACCAAATGACAGAACAAACAAAGGTAATGACCAACTGCTGAAGAAAATCCAGCACCTAGCAAGCTATAGGCTGACCAACTAGACAATTTGTGGAGACCACAGCCCCCTTGGTGCTGGAAATGAACCTGAGATACCCACACATATTCAGCATAACACACTCTGTCATTGCAACAGTCGCCTAGGTGTCCCTTACAAAAAAATTAAATAAACAAGAGTTACATTTACCTTGTCCCTACATAGCGTTGACGACTGTCAAGCAGCAAAGCACTAAAAGCAAACAAAACCCATTTTAATTTACTGTTGTTAGATAAATTCCAATAAACTCATCTTTACCCTACCAATCTGCTGTATGTGGGAGGAATATTTTACATAACACTGAGGTGTGTGACTGATAAGTTCTGAGCCTATCACAGAAAGGTCCAACTTATGTCTGTTGCAGTTAATAATTTTTAACACAATCTCCCTTCAAGTCGACATACTTCTGCCAGTCAGACGGAACAAAACTTTCAGCCTTTGTTTCTCCCGGTCTGCGTTATAGGGAGCGGTGCCGGAAGTGATCTGCCTCTTTCGTGCAATTTTCGTTTGCTAACCTACCTCGGCTTAAACTTCTTTACATTTTATCGGGTAAGTATTTGCTGCATTTGAATGTCTTATTCGCACCAAGATCTAAGTTTTAGCTTAAAGACCAGAGCTTATCGTTATAGAAGCTTTCATTTGGCTAACATTAACTGGCTAGCTGTTAGCTAACCTTTCATTCTGTGCGCCACCAAGCTGAGGCTATTGCTAGTCAGCTTTAGCATTCAGATTGTTTTTGTAAAACATTAACTTTACATTGAGCAGGGACGTTATTGTTGACGTTTTCTATATTGTCCAAGTAAATAAATAGCAAGTAATTAGAAGAAACGGGTCAATAACACAAAAGAGTTAACATTTCTGCTTTCTGAGTAGCTCGTTACTTTATGTTGTGGTTCACATGGCTCGCCTTGCGGACTTTTCAACTTATCAAATGTAGCTGTAACAAATAAAGGCTGCGTTCCATTTAGGTGTGTCGGTTATATTCCGATATACTGTATGTATGCGGTGAAATGCAAATTCCGAGACTATATAAAATACACACATTCAAACAGAGTGAGAACTGGAATTTAAAAAAAAAAAAAAANTTTAAAAAAAAAAAAAAAGTATGTTGAACAAATTTCCTGCCGTAAGAAAAGTTATGACTTGGTAAATCTCTATATCTCAATGTTAAACTTTTCTGCCTTTGCATGGATTTCCAGTGATGATTCATAAAACATATAGAAATAACTCCTATTTCCCATTTTCCATAAAAGCAGCCCTTCTTTCAGTATCGGATCATGGCATTATGCTAAAGCCTTTATATGTTATTTTTCATTCACCATTGAGATTTATAACATGTAATCCTCTCCAGGCCCATTATTGTCTTTGCTGTGCAAAAGCTAACTGTCCATTTTTCCATGTGAGAAGGAATCTCCACTGGTGGATGTTGTCTTACAAGGCTTTCCTCCAGAAATTACCATCCTCCTTCTCACATCTGTAAAAATAGAAATCCAGTTCTCACCAGACTCATGATCAGTACTGGCTGATGCTTGAAATTCGAAGACTCAACTTGACTCAACTCAAACTGAATACATTACAAATTCTTGAGATTAGTGACCTCATTATACTGGATGGTTTAAAGAAACTGAAAAATAGGATATTAGGATAGGCTAACAAGGGAGGCTTCATTCCGAGTTAGTAAAGATTTCTGTGACAGTTAAATCCAGTCACCCATAGGAACTAATTGATATTGTGGCACAAAACTCTATGAATGTACAGTTTATACCAGTTACACCTCCTATTTCAGCTAACATTTTACATTCTGGCTTTTCATTCTCCTCCTTTGATCGGCATCAGAGGGATTCTTATCTCGACGAGAATGACCGACAGATACAACATCCACAGTCAGCTGGAGCACCTCCAGTCCAAGTACATTGGGACGGGACATGCGGACACCAGCAAGTGGGAATGGCTGGTCAACCAGCACAGAGACTCTTACTGCTCCTACATGGGACATTTTGATCTGCTCAACTACTTCTCCATCACTGAGAATGAGAGCAAAGCGAGGGTCCGCTTCAACCTGATGGAGAAGATGCTGCAGCCGTGTGGGCCACCAGCAGATAAGCCTGACGATGCATAGATTAAATTTGACTGGGATGTTTGTTTTTTTTGGACACTTAGCCAAACATTCTCAGCATTGTTTTTCCAAAATGTCACATTCTTGATCACATACCCTGGTATGTTCATATCAGTATGATTTGCCCATAGCAGAAGATCCCTGGATGCAGGTCTTTGCACTTTGCATCAGGACTGCTTACAGTTATGCAGCTTTCTTACAACATCCTCATTGGCTGTTGAAGTGAAAATGAGGAAATCCACCAGAGAACATTGTTATCATTTGTATTACTTTTATTTTTTGCATCTCTCAAATGTTTCATTTTTCATTTTGACAACTGATGGAGCTGTATTCTTCCCTGAAATTTCCTTTTAAATATATTTTCATCTTCCTCCACATGTTCCTGTTCATATCTGTAACGCATTTACATGTTCTGAGATTTGACTGCTTGTAGGTAATGCTGGATTTTCCACATGCACCAGAAGAAAGTCCATACCAAAACTATAGATTCCAGCATCAGTGCAACCAAGACAATTTAGACCACTTCCTATGTATGAACACATTTTTTTTTTTTTTTTTNATTTTTTTTTTTTTTTTATCTTTAGCTGCCTTAATGTGAGTTGTCTTAATGAAAGGTCATGCTGATAAATGCTCAAAATAAAAAAAAATGTGTAGTAAGTAAATGGTGTTTGGAGATGGTGTGAAAAATTTAAATTACAAACCAGAATATAAATAACCTTGAATACATACATGCATGAACACAGTCAAGGTTAAAGGCTGTTGGCTGCATTTATTAGAGTCCTTGTTTACAACCTCAGTACGAACGCTTTTATTCGCTCCCTTCATGTTCTACAGAAATATTTGTTTTCCTTGCAACAAACCTGTCCACCTACGCTGTCTCACACATGTACACTGAAACACACACATTGGTCTCTAATTGCACGCATTTAAACACCACCTATCATCCTGTTTGCTGTGCTCCATCTTTATGAGTATATATTTAGAAAATCATGATTACACTATACATTATGTTTAAATGTTTGCGAAGAATTGTACAGCCTACACAATTTAGAGACGGTAGCTTTGACAGGGTTTTATTGGTTTTTGTAACTTGTCTTCAGCTAAATATAAAAAATACAAGGGGCTTAGAAAGAAAATCTCATTCTCCCACTTTGAGTTGTGAAGATGTTACTTAAGTCAAAGATGAACGCAGCAAACCCTCTGGAGTCCGTGCTCAGAGGCTGTTGTAAAGACGAGTGGGCATGATCGTAATGGCTCTCTGAGGAAATTGTGCCATTATGATTGGATTTTACAGAGCGTACTGTTCTGATTTGCTGCTGTAGTAATTCTGAAGTTACAAGTTACAAAACAGGCTTGTCTGTCTTTGAGTGATGAAACCAAAGCTGCAGGGTTTTGTATAGCTTAAAATGAAGCATATGCAATTAGAGATTATTATGGCTCGTTTTCAGCCTTAACACACAAATTGAGTCACGCTGAATTTAGTCAGTTCCATTAATCAGGAGAGTTGGTTTATTATGCTACTAGCCATGATAAGATGTTTTTATGGGTGAGTAAAGTAGGAAAGGTGTTAGAAGTTGCAGTCAGGCCTCAACTTTTAGCTTTGGCAGTGAGATGCATGAGAGCAGAGCTACAGGAGCTTCGGTTTGACTCCAGGTGATAAAACATACATACTGCCGGCCAAATCCTCACACACACACACACACACACACACACATATAGACACTTTATGGAAGAGGATGCTGTGCATGAGTCATTGTTGGATTGAGAGACCTGTCAGTGGATGCCAAGGAAGTTCTTGTGTTGAACAGTGTGTGTGTGTGTGTGTGTGTAGGAGGGTTTCTTACTGGGGTAAGTCCTTGCCATCTGTTCTTACTGTGAGAGTCGTGGGTACGTCGCTGCCAAGTCAGACACAAAAGCAGTGTGCTGCCACGCGCACACACACGAACTGCCTGCCTTGCTTTCTCTGAAACACGTGTGGAACAAAAATAGATGTGTACTCCTCAGCTGCCAGCAGATTTATATGTTTTAAATCTTTTGTTTTTAGTTTCTTTGCAGTAGTGGATGAGTTTATTGAAACATAACATAACAGAGCAGCGACGAGGAGATCATCTGAGGATATTCATCATGGTTAGGGTTAAGGTTAGGTTAGGGTCATTTTTTGTATGAGTAAATACTTACCATATATATCACCTATAAATGGTAATTAGCTTCTCAGTGGCATATGATTATATGTTCTCCAATACAACTGCAATATACAATTTGTAGATGAAGCACACTGAATGAAACCTGTTGTCCACTGTAAAGAAGACAAAACAAGGAGTTGAATAACTATTAATTACAGGCTGAAAATTAGCCCCCCCCNAAAAAAAAAAAAAAAAAAAAAAATCCCACAATTGATCAGAAATAATTAGCCAAAGGAAAAAAGCGGAAAACTAGCCTTAGATTACCACTAACATTTACCAAGCAGTCATAGTTCAAGACAATTGGACTTATTTGGTCTTGAAGATGTTTGTCATGTATCCAAGTCACTTCTTCAGTTGTAAGTCAGTGCTGGACAATAATAAACTGGCATTGATCCTCTTCGAATCATTCACAGCTTGGGCCATATGACTCCTTGTGTCAAAAGGCCAAAGTCCAAACAGCATTGGATTTTTCTTGTTTTTAAAATACAGAACTTTAAGAGTTTTCTCAGAAATTTTAAAATTAGTGCATAATTCTGCCGTGTTTTCAGATGAACATATAAACAACACAGAATCTCGTAAATCCTGCATGAATTACCCATTCAGCGGTGATGCTGTGTGCTATTTTGTTGTTTTGAGGATATGTTTTCCACAATATATCAGTAATTACTAGCTGTTAAAAACACTTCTTTCACACTTTCTTGTTTTATCATATTGCAGTATTTTATGAGTTTTGAGAGGTTTTCTTTGTCTAATTTTGGACTTATTTCCAGGCTGGAATATACTATCACCTTTTCAGATTTGAAACACGAAAAAATAGACTGCTCGGTCTACCATCTTTTCTGTCTATTGTCCCACACCAGCAACAACCATCTTGAGAAATGTTTGACCTTGTTGCTAACTGATAAATCCATCACAAGGTTTTTCAGCATATATATATATATATATATATTTTTTTTTTTTTTTTTTTTTTTTTACCTTTATAAGAAAGACTGTTGACCTTCACATAGGACTATTTTCATTTTTTTAAATATGAATATTCTCTTTTCATATTGTCAATGTAGGGCTAAAGGCCAAAGAAACATAATGTAAGTGAAACAGCTTGTAATCCTTGAGTTTTCCTGAAACACAGTGGCTATAAATATCCTGCCTGCTTACCAAAGCAAGGGTGCACACACGGGGGGGGAGAGAGAGTCCAAATGCAAATGTTTCCTTTTCATTTAGTGTATATTAAATATTATATACTTAAATTTTTCACTGCATGTTTTTGAAGCATCACAAATACTCTGTAGCACAGCAGCTGATGATCTGACTGACACGAACTGCAAAGAAATACAGTGAAGATCAGGATCACACAGATGTGGGAGGAATGTAGATGTTGCTTTTTTTTAGTTCATGTTGTTTTAATCATTTTATATTACATATTGTTTAATCATTGACAACAGCAACAGACGGTATAGTGTGCAGATTTCAAAAGAAAGAAATACAATCTAATGAAATGCAGTCCCCTTACAAGCTTCATCCATCCATGAGATTTTTTTTTTTTTTTTTTTTTTTTTTNAAAAAAAAAAAAAAAAAGAAAAAAAATCAAGCATGTGTCCTGGCTAGACTATCAACAGGTGCAGTTCATCCCAGATCCAGATATTGAGCCAGATCTGGCAGATTAAAATATACAAGGATCACATTTATGGCATTGCGTGACAATAAGGCTGCAAAAATGCAACAGCCATCAATATGTAGTTAAGATGATGCTGATTCAGCAGTATAAAATAAAGTACTTTCAATAGCTACAGATGTAGGTCCAGAAGGTCTTGTTTTATATTGATGAAAAAAGCAAAAATGGAGGTCTGTTGGGTCTTAGTGGAGGTATGCTCTTTCTGAGTACCCTGTAGCATTCTGAGCATTTTGGAGAAGGTTCTTAAAAACAGCATTAAGAGAAATCATGCAGAGAAAATCAGGAACTTGCGTATGACCTTGCATTTCTACAAATCCTGGCTGCAGCCCCTTTCCTGCATCAGTCTAATCTTACACGGCAGCTCATCTGCTTACTATTTTGGACCCAGTCATGTCTGTGATGGTTCTGTTCTTACACAGCCTTTCATTAGACTGAAAAAAGTTCATCATATGCTTGAGTGTAAATGGTGGCACCCAGAATAAATGCCAGCAGCTGGTAATCAATTGGCCTTTCACTTTTCATGCATCTGTGAATGTCTCGTTTGGGCGGTCGTCCATATGTTCTGGTCTCTGATTACACAGGAGCTCAGCCAAATGGCAAAAAGGTCCAGGAGACACATCCACCCTCCTCAAATATAAATGCTTTCACAATCTCATTACCTTTGCTCATCAGAACCACCCACTTTATCCATCTATCTCTTTCTTTCCTCACCTCATCTTCTTCATTGTTTTCTTGCATAAAGCTCTTTGCTCTCATCCTCATTGAAATCTCATCACACCCTCCTCCACAACTCTACCCCTTCTTTCTCCATTTCTATTACTCAGGCACGTTAACCAGTGGAGTGAAAACCTTCATGATAAAATGCATAGATAATTACTTTGCAGAGAGACAGTCATATCAGAATAAAATGGGGGGAGCTTTAATACGTCCTATGCAGAATGCATGAGTGGCTGCTAGGCATGATTTTCTCTAACCAAATGTGAATATAAATTTCAGAGATAATGACACCTGAATTCAAAAATGATGGGTTGATTTGGTTTTCAGTATAATCAGACTGGAACTTTAAAGGACCATACTGGTCATTTTGCATGTTTGAGCCTAATATATACAAACTTCATACATGTAACGTTACTGACAATCATTTCCTACTGGAATAGTGAATTAAAAAATTTTTCCTGCCTTCCAGACCACCAATGGTTTCAGTTCATTCTGATTAAAATCAATTTGTTGATACTTGAAACATTCTTGGGATAGGTAATCCGTCATCGCAAACAAGACGTGTATTCAGGTTTCTTTCCAAAGTTATGTAATTGTAGCATTTAAGTGCAATAAAAAGCGTGGAGTGAATGTATGTCTCCACCGGGGAATATAGTCCCAAAAGAAGACCTGCATTTATCAAAAAGTTTAAATGACTGTGACTATAAGGCTGCATAACTATTAGCAGATGAAACATCAATTTTTAAGGTGGGTGTATCACTTGAATGTTTGATTTTGAAAGATTAAGAGATTTTGCAAAATATCAGGAAAGCTAAAATACGGTTTTATCCTTTGGGAAATGATTGTCAGTAACATAACGTATGAAAATTGAATATATTAGGCTCAAACATGATCGACTGTGTGGTCCTTTAACACGCTGAAGGACCATACATGTCCGTACATTTTGCATGTTTGAGTCATGTATATATAACCTGCATACATGTTACATTACTGACAACATTTCCAAAGAGCTGCAAATACTAGAGTTGTTTTTCCTACCTTCTGGACTGCCATCGGTTTCACTTTATTCCAGTACGCTATTAAAATAAACTTGTAGAGACTTACAATGTGCTTAACGAGCAAACTTTTTGTCGAGGTAATTTTCTTTAACCGGTCCAACATGGAGCTGCACAGAAGAAAATATAAGTCTCTGGCAGAAAAAGACTTTACTGAGAAATTAAAAACAACTGTCCCTTCTACATTTAGACAAGCAGGCGAAGCATTGAATTTTTAAGGTTGGTATATCACCTGAAAATTTGATTTTGAAAGATTAAGGGATCTGGCAAAACAACAGGAAAAACTAAAATGTTTTGGAAAATGGTTTTCAGTAAGGTAACATGCATGTGAGTAGTATTTATTGGACTTAAACATGCAAATTCTTTGGTATGGTCCCTTAATAACTTCCTCAACTATTTGATAACACAAACAAGGATACAGGAAGTAATGATGATGTAGGAAGTAACAAGGACAATATAAACTTTATTGGCAATTAATTATGTGAATATTTTTGATTGCGAGTTTTGAAATAAAAGTTCACACAGCTGAAATAAATGTTTTAATGAGCAATTATCTTCTTATGAAAGCGTGTTTAAAATTCACGGCACAGGAAATTGAAAACTGACTTGCGCTTTGAGCCTTAGACATTTTTTCTTCTCTGCACTGTTAATTTTTTACAACCGTTCACACACTGAGGTGCAGGTAATTTGAGAAGATGAACTGACTGTAACATGCACAGGATGATGGGTAGAATAAACCCTCTAATAACCAAATGCTTTTCTGTAACCTCTGGAGGTATTAAAGTTATGATTAATACGCCTCATATTGCAACTTAGTAGCAGACCTGTAATATAGCCAAGACCTTCAGGCAACGTGCCAGGGACAAAACCACCTTCTTATCATGCCCGGGGAGCTTCATTAACTTAGATAGAGAGAGAGAGAAAGAGTGTGTGTGTGTGTGTGTGTGTGTGTGTNTGTGTGTGTGTGGGATGTGTGTGGGATGTGTGTGGGATGTGTGTGGGATGTGTGTGTATTTGTTTTACAGCCAATATGACTTTTGGAACTAAGAAGTAAAAACTTTTTGGAGAAGATTGGTTGGTTCACACTCCAAAAAGTGTCTCTTTTAGAGTGTTGGTTTAGTTTTAGGGCTCAAGTCTGAATAATATGGGCCTGGTCAAGAATAAAGATTAAGATAAGTGTGATAATTTAGAGGGTAAGTTTGGTCGGTGGAGGATCCTCACAGGTAAAAGTGTAAATATTGTCGTGTTTGAAAGAGAGCGAGAAGACAGGAAGGAGGTTTATGACTGGTGCAGGACATCTTTTGATATCATTACAAGCTGCTTTTCTGCTTTGCTGTAAAACAAAACAAAACAAAACAAAACAAAAAAAAAAACGGACTATATAATGTACTGAACAAGGCACTTCCTTCTGTGAAGGTTGGGAAGAANCAAAACAAAAAAAAAACGGACTATATAATGTACTGAACAAGGCACTTCCTTCTGTGAAGGTTGGGAAGAACTAAGTATATTTAATCAAGTACTGTACACAAGCACAATGGTGAGGTACTTGTGCTGCCTTCTGCTACGACTTCACATTTCACTATATTTTCAGTGGCAACACCCCTACAATTATCTACCATTGTTACTAGTTACTTTACAGATAATGGGAGTAATTCATAAATCAAGTCAAAACAAATTTATTTGTATAGCTCAGGATCACACACAATGTTTCAAAGGGCTTTACAGACCCACACATTAGTGGTTCCTGGCCTAGCAAGCTCTCTAACAAGACAAGGAAAAACTCCCCAAAAACCTTATTATATAAAGAAAATGGAAGAAACCTAGGGGAGAGATTCCCTGTCCTCAAACGACCAGGTGTGCAATAGGAGCCGCAAGGTGGAGAAACAGGTACAGCAAATTACAAAGATCAAAACAAGGAAATATTACAGAATAATATGAACAGCAAATAATCAATGATCCAGTGACAGTTTAGTCAATATGAAATCAACGTTATGATGATTAAAATATGAGTCACATAGAATGAATGTGGGGGGGGG
>VXCM01005401.1:34507-65157 GCA_014773175.1 Lucifuga dentata
GGCATCACATGCTGCAACCTGGGAGGAGAACCAGCTGGACACACAGCAGGCACCACCAGGCTAGGACGTCATTGGGGTCACGGAAGCCAGCTGGCAGCCAGTTGGATGGACTTCTGGTCACAGCCGAGCTTCAGGACCCCTCACTCACACATGAGTGTGGGGAGGGTCCACATATCCTAAAAGAGAGAGCGAGAAATGTATTAGCAAGATGTGTATGGGAAATGGCAATTAGCCAAAGTCATGTGAGAATGGAAAAAGCCTGACAGATAAATGGTGAGCCCCATCCATCTGCTACGCTCACACTGCTGACGTAGCATAGACAGGCTGGCTTTTTATATCCCACCACTGAGACCATGCCTACCTACTTCCTGCTGTATTGGGGATTATGCTCATTCAAAATATGACGAGAATAGGTAGGCTTTGAGTCTGTAAACATTTCAATAAAACATAAAACATGGTGCCAGATGTATTCGGCGATAAGGGCGACGGCGTCAACCATTCGCTCATTCATAAACACCTGTTTCCACCATCTTTTAGCGTTTGCCTTGAAAGAGGTATTTCTGCCGTATTTCTTATTTTTCATGTCAGGGAAGCAATTCATAAAACACACCATCATGCAAAAGTTAAGACCCATTTCAGTCTGGTGGTAAATTAGCAGTACAAAATCTGGGTGACATTTTAAACTGTTTGCCTCATATCTGTTAGTGATCAATAAATGTGATATATAGACCCACTCAGATGATCAGTTAGTATGTTTCAGTGGCAAGTTTTGATCTGATCTCACACAGTCTCTTCCACAAGCCTCATCCGCTGTGCTCTGTCTCTCTTACAGTGACACACATGCACATATGCACACACACACACACACACACACACACATCCGCAACATACTGTACCTCCCTGTGCACTAGACTCCCAGTGTGTGGATCTCTTATCTCTCTTATATTTGCGTCAGTCTCTTAAAATGCTGATCTCTAAAGCAAAGCATTTAGGTTTCCTTTGCTGATTTAACAGGACAATTTCACTTTGACACTAAAGGAAGTAATATAAATGTGGCTCTTAATTGTAAAGCCGCTCATTAATTCACCCAGTGACTTTAAATTCAGCACAAGATAATATCATAAAATTTAACTGTTTTTGGATGAAAATTTGGTGTCTTGGCCCAGTTTTAGCTCAGCACAATGAATTTCAGACAATATATCAGCAGCTTTATAAATATTTATATTATTAAAAAAAAAAAAAATTATTAAAAAAAATAGAAATTAATAAGTTGTAGAGCAGTGTCTAATGCTCCAACTTATTTGAAAGTCCCCCAAATTGAAGGTGCTCTACACAGCAGCTTATTTTGGGTTATTCACGGTTGTTTGTGCGTGAATGTAGGCCTTTAATTCTAAAGGAGTATTTTTCCACTGTGGTATTAGTACATTTTGCTGATGTAAAAGCTTTGAGTCCGTCTTCCTCACTGACCTTTAGCGCTTGCAAACTTGGCATACATCACTTGTAAATCAAAAACTTCAACTTTACATCTTCCTGTCACCAAGGTCAAGCTTTACGCATGTGACATAAAATCAATTCTACAATCAGAGGAGCAGTAAAGAAGGCTCTACAGCGATTTGAGCACAAGACTGATTCACGTCTTTGACTCATTTCCTATTAATCTCTCTCTCCATCCCTCCATCTATTCACTTACCAATTCTCCTTGTTCCTTTTCTCCTTCCATCTCCTGTTCACTCTCATTTCCTTGTCCCCTTCTTCAGCGCCCACTCCATTACGCCCACATCCTCTGTAAAAGCTGACAGGCTGCTACTTTAGATGAGGGATGAAATTTGATACTTTAATGGTCATTCAGGTAGAAATCTCTCGTATAAACCAAATACACAGAGATAGAAAAGCTCAGACCTTTGCCACACGTGCATTAACCACAGCTTAAAAGAGACATACATAGATTTCCATGATTTTCTTTTCATTTAGGGATGTGTTTTAAAATCTGTGCAGTGCTTTAAAGTGCAAAAAAACACTAATCTGCTTCTACCATTAAAAATATGTTAGATTATGTCTCCTTTAAAGGACCATACTGGTGCAATAAACACTATCTGCATACACTTTACGTTATGTTTTCCAAAACATAAAACCGCAATTTAGTTTTCCTGATATTTTTGCCAAATCCCTTAAGCTTTCAAAATCAAATGTTCAGGTGATACATCCACTTAAAATTCAGTGTTTCACCTCCTAACAAGTACTTTCAAATGAATGGACGGTCATTTTTAACTTCTCTGTAAAAGCCATCTTCTCCTATATTCCCTGGTGGAGACATTTTCTTCCACAAGCTCCTTGTTGGAACAGTTAAGTAAAGCTACTTTGACAACAAAAATTTAATAGATGTCATGTTTGCTATGACGGATTGCTTAGCTCAAGTGTTTCAAATCTCTACAAGTTGATTTTAATAGCCTACTGGAATGAACCAAAATCAATGGCGGCCTGGAAGGTAGCAAAAACAGTTCTAATATTTATGTATCCAGTAGTATGGGAAATGATTGTCAGCAACGTAACATGAATGTGGGTTGTATATATTGGGCTCACACATGCAAAACCCACTGCACTGGTGTGGTCCTTTAAGATCACAATATAATACATGTAAATACTCTAACACACAGTGGGGTCCAAAAGTCTGAGACCACTGTGAAAATGCTTCTATTTTGCATTCTTTTTGAATTTAATACAAGATTTTTCATTACAAATGATAATATCATTTTAACAATTTGAGTGAAAAGTTGAATCTTTGAAAAATGTACATGACTATCTTAGCATTTGGTATGGTCCCCTTTTGCTTTAATGACAGCATGCATCCAGCTGGCATGGACTCCACAAGTTTGTACAAAACCTGATGACCCAAGTTATCCCTGCATGATTTGACAATGTTCCAAAGAGCTTCTTGTGATGTCAGACTCTTTGATTCTTTCCAGATTTACATGGAAAACATCACAGATTTGTGTACTTCTACACAAACACACACATTCAGCTGGAACACATAACAAAGAGTGAATGCTGCACTCAGTCACACGCTCTTCAATAATAATACAACATTAAATAAATAATTGCTCCGCATAGTGCTTATTAGAAAGAATGTGGTTTGTGATATATAAAGAAATCTGAGGCACTCTGATGTAATTGTTGAGTTAAGTCATTTATTCAAACATGTTGATCATTCATCTCTCTAATCTTTTCCTGGAAATGGCTGGAAGTTACAGACCATTGTGTGTCTCTCTCATCCTCGTGTTGTCGCATATTGTCGTGCTAAAGATGCAGCTGTTAGTGGAATCAAATAATCTGTCTTTTTGTATTTGTGAAAGTAAAGTGGGCTGCATTATAATATGCACAGTAGAGTGTTTAGTTAGATTGACTTCCTTGATTTGGTTGCAGGTGGCTTAGTAAGAAAAATTAAAAGACAAATGATAAATGCAAGAGCTGAATGCCAAATTAGCAGCTGTTGATGCTCATTTTGTCAGTTTATCATCAGATATATCAGTTCTGTCACATCAATCCAATCTCAGCAGGGAGCAGTCAGTCTCACTTCAAACCTCCATCAAGTGGCATCACATCAATGATCTGGGTTCAACTGACTGCACATCACTAAAAAAAAAACCTGTCGCTCAGTTGATGATTTATTAAGATTAATGAAGTGAAAATAAGATACCTCGTGTAGTTTTTTCAAAATAAACTGAATACTTTTGCACAGCTTGTACATGTTCATATAAAAATATTATATGCTGTTACTACTGTATGTATATTGATATTTTATCCTACTCTGAATGAATAAAACAAATTCATCTCATTACGTTCTGCTGCATGTTTGCATATGATGTTTAATGCATTTGTATTATTAACTGTTTTATTGATATATTGTTATCTAATATGTCCCAGTTCCTTATTACTATAGTAACAATTATCACGTGAAAAACCAAACAGTATGACAAAACAACATGTTTTTCACTGACTCTTTATATAGAAAAATGACATTTACAGATTGGAAATAACAAGAACAGCTTTTGGAGTATATATGACATACTTCAAACATGAATCTTTAGATGCTTCTTATGTTTCATCCTGGAGTCTGATCCAATAAACAGATTTATCCAGTTATCTGGTTAAATTTTACTGAGTAAAACCTGCACCCTCAACTTTGGAACATAGACTTCAGAAAACAAAACAAACAAAAAAACAAACAAACAAACAAAAAAAAAAGAACACATTTTCTAACTTTTACTTAGCAAATTTATCAAGATTATTGGTCATATATGTACAGCAAATCTATTCAGCTACTTTGAGCATCTAACTGAAACAAAATCACTACATTTTGATGACTTGCAGACTTTAAAGGACTTAATTACAGATTTGCAGACTTGCATTTTCACTCAGGGGTCTGTTTAAAGGCCCCAGTATGCTTCCTCCAATATGCCTGTCAGAGTCAGAGAGAGAGGTGGCAGACACCCCCCACCATTCGTCAAATTATACTTCTCTGACTCCACCACTCTGCCAGGCGTCCCCACTTCACACGTTGGCTGGCCAAGTGTGGTAGTTTTAACTTCTCTCTTAAGCGTTCTTTCTTTCACCGTGTCCATGCTCTGCCTAGAGAACTGAAAGTGTGCTCTGTTACTCACATTTATTTTTTCCCATTTATATGATTAATTGCACTGAGATTACAAAAACAAAGACATGCCCGTGCACCCATGCACGCACACACGCACCCACTCCCTCTCTTCATATGACAATGGCTTTTTCCCTCCACGTCTCGATATGGCCACTCTGAAAAGGTATAAAGAAAGTTGCCTCCCAAGAAGGTCTCTGATCAAGTCGGATGGGCCATGTTGGTTGAAGCATATTGTGGCCTTTAAGTCCAGGCTTTTTCAGGTACTGTCCCTTTAAGAAACCCCTCCCCCCAAAAAGCCCACTCTATTCTGATTGGCCAGCTGCATCAGACCTGAGCAGGCAACACCTACCGCCTCCAAAACAGAGATGCTAGCCAGACACAATGCTTGCTAGCTTCAACCTTAGTGGGTGTGTCCAACCAGGTGTGCAGGCAGGTAAATTCTAATGCATTAAAAGCTTAATATGTTCCCTTAAATTTGGAATTAAAAGTTGATACAGAAGTAAGTACTGATCACACTTCACTGACACTAAACCCCACCGAAACACAAAACAGACAGTTTTACATCGATCAAGAAAAGATTCCATCTTGAAAATAATACATTTTCTTTCAATAGCAGAAATTTGATTACAGCTGCAATAAGAAAACTGGGATTTGTTTGAAGACAAAAATGACATCTCTGAGCGTATACATACATTCACCTTTAAAGCTGCTTTGGTTCTTACTCTCAGAGGGTTTTATGTTTATTTTCACAGTTCCATACATTTATTTTACAAATAAATGTAAATGAGGAATTCCTCATTTTGAGTAATACAGACTGAATACGTTCCATGTTTTTACACACTTTCACACACTTATACTAGAGTTTATTCTTAATTCTAGACTTAAACAGGAACATATGCAATCATCTTTGATATCTGGTTGAAATTCTATTCCAGGAATTCCACTTTTAGTAGTTTCAACATTCGAGTGCCACTTAAATTCTGAAAAGAATCACGCTGAGTCCTTGCCTGGATTTGCACAAATAAGTAAAACCTTAAACTGATCTGGGTTAATTTAACACTATTTATTCTTGGATTGACTGTGTTCAATTGTGTAGAAGCTGCTGCAACAGAGCGAAAATAAGCAGCAGCTGGATTATGTACTAATTGAAAACTATGGGATTAACTACTTACATTAAACTGTCCTTACAATTATGTCAAAATTTCAAAAAAAAAAAACATGTCCTATTGGGTCTCTGCAGTCTGTGCTAATTGAAGAAAATTTAAGTAAAAATGAGGTTAAATTGAGAATGAGTCTAGAAAAGATTATATAAATTGCACCAGGGACCTTCCACTCCTCTACCTGTCCCGGTTAGATCCAGTTTCTCTCTAACAGTGTTGGACACCTTTATATGAAACCTGCCATTTTGTTGCAATCTGACATGAAATAAACCTTCATTTTTCAAAACAACAACAGACTGACATGTTTCTTGAGAAAGCGGTTTCATTTTGGCCATTTTTGAACCCAGAATTGAACTTAAGGAATGCCAAAAACAATTTACCTGCTTAACTGAATTTCGGATGTGCTAACACAATTGCAAAGTGTCTCTAATAACCAATTAGCATTTAAACGTGATGATTTAAGGATGCGCTAAAAGAGTTTATTAATGACTGTTGAAGATGGAGTTTGCAATTTCATGTGAATAATTAATCATTTCCAAGAGTAATATCAATTTGCAACATTATTAATGTCTTGGCTATATATTTAAATCAATTTAATACCACCTTGGTGAAAAAAGTATCAATTTCTATCACAAACAGGAAATTCTGGGTGATTCCAAACTTTTGCACACTAGATACAGAAAGCCTGTCTTTAGTTTCACTGAATATGAAATAGAATACATCAAATAATACACCAAAACAGATATTAATCACAATCTGTGGAATAGGTAGTCCATAGTTAAGTCATGTCTACTTAAGGAGTCAATATTTAGATGAAGACATGGCAGCTGATCCGCATATTGTGCTAAATGTGTTCCTAGAAACACAACCAGCACTTCCATGTGCTGTACTGCTCATTTCTCAGTCTGGGGACAACACATGATTAAAAAAAAGAAAAGAAAACTAAAATCATAACTTAAAACATTCACAGAGTTATACTGTATCATATCATTGGCAGTAAAACTTATTTCAATGCACATGCTCGATATACATTCTGTACAAAATAATCAGTTTATAACAATTTAGACATGAACATGAACAAATACTGTTGCTTCTTTTCCATTTCTGTACATGAATTCAGGATATGTACAAACTGCTCATTCATAAGCAGGAAGAATCAATCTGTCCTCCTTTTCAGTTAGAGTTTGTAAGAACGAGGAGTGTCATGGAGGTCGGAGCTCGATCATAAGAACACAAAGTCCAAGGACGCCAGTGAACTTCTTTAGGTCATTCAGTTGAAAGGCAATTTCCCCCCTTTAATAAAGTTGTGCTAGCAGGAAAAACATTAAGAGTTGGTCTCATTTTTACATGATCACTGACAGCAAAGGGGTACATTTTTCCTTTTTTCTGCTTCTCCTTCTAAATCTATTTTTGAGAAAGTTATGGGTTCGGTTTCTCTGTGGTATCAGTGTCAGATCCTCAGTTTCATTTTGAAACAGACAAATTACACCATTTACACCATTAACATGTTCTTACACACACTTTATCTTGACAAAGCTGACAGAGCTTGTGGAGCACTGGTAGACTTAAGTTTGAAGGGTTGCCGATTCAATTCTGGGACTGACAGAATGAATCTGGGTGGGGGAAGTGGATGAACAGGATTTCCCCGCCCAAATGCTGAGTGCTCTTGAATAAGGCACCAAACCCCAAACTGCTGTTCCCAATAGATACGTCAGTGATTGTACCGAGCAGTTTCCAGGTGTGTGTGTAACTGTGTGAGTGCGGAGTGAAGCTGATGCTCAGCCACTTTATTAGGAACACCTGCATATTCATGCAGTTATCCAATCAGCCAATCATATGGCAGCAGTGCTATGCATAAGCTGATGCAGATGAAGGTCAGGAGCTTCAGGTAATGTTCACATCTAACATCAGAATGGGACCAAGTGATGCAAGCGACTTTGATCATGGCATGGTTGCTGGTGGCTGATTTGAGCATTTCTGAATTACCCATCTTATAATGACTACACAAACATCATCTCAAGCTGGTTTCATGAAAATGAGCTCAGTGTACTTGATTGGCCTCAGTCAAAAGATCTCAATCCATTAGAGAACCTTTGGGATGCGGTAGAATGGAAGATTCGCAGCATGAATTCATAGCTGACAAATCTAGAGCAATTATGTGATACAATCACATCAACAACACCTGGAATCCATACCATGAAGAACCGAGGGTGTTCTGAAAGCAAAGAGAGGTCCAACTGCATATAAGTATGGTGTTCCTATGAAAGTGGATAAAAACTGCACAAAACCCTAAATGCACCAAAAAATAAGAGTGACTGAACTGACCAAACCATTCTCAGCAATGCTGACAGAATGTAAATCCATGCAAAAAGTAAATATCAGTGTAAATCTACAAATTTGAAAAGACATTATTTACCGGTAATTTTTAGGTATGTATTTGCCCTGCCCCTTGCAATAAAACTGATTCAGACTTACAGTATAAAACAGTCTAAACAATCTTTCAAGCAGTCACATACAAATACAATTAGAAATTTAATCCATAACAACAATTAAAAAAGGATGGGCCAATCCTTTTGGCATGCTGACTGATGAATGAAGAAAAAAACATACTGCTTCAAAACCTCCCTCATTCATTTTGGAGAGCAATCCATGTGAATACTAGAGACACATTTTGAATGCTGAATATGTGCTGGAAGGGGCGTGTTCGGTGTGCAAGGGGCCACAAAAATTCCCATCACCCTCAGATGATATAATAGTACGTGGAAGAAATCACAGGCAGATTTAAATATAGATTAAACTGACCATGTTCAGGGACGTTCCACCTCTGCAAGAGGTTGTTTGATCCCTTCAGTGGCAGAACGCATTGCCTGTTTTGTATTCATGGAACCTCTACATGAAACCAGAATGACTAGAAATGCACTTTTTCCTTGAATAAGCACTATATGACCAGGAGTTAGCACTTAGTAATTCAACACGGATATACAGTATGATGCTGCATGCATGTCATGTATCAGGGATTTCCATTGCACTTCCATTTTTTAGGCTACAGGTGTCTAAACTCCCCTCAGCTTCAGCAGTATAACTATATAAATAATGTTATTCATCATCTGCATACACCTCTTCATACTTAATCTTATGATATAATGCCCTCTAGTGGCAAAATATCTTAAATATATCTAAAATGAACTGCAGCACATCTGACATCAGTACACAACTTTCCAATCAGCCTCATTTCCTGTTCTGGGAGGATGTCCAAATATGGTCAAAGGACTGATCAAGTGCTTGTGTTTCACCCAAAGGCTATAGTACCCCAGCACTTTGAGAAAATTAAGTCATATATCTATATCTACAAGGGCAATTTTACTTATTTTTTTTTCTCTGGCATTTCTACTTGCAAAACCATATCATGTCACATAAATAAATAGTTGAAGCCAAAGCTTTATACACAGCCCTGATCTGACCACAGATATGTGCAAATATTTGCTCATGGATGCCCAAAGCCTCAGACACACCTGTAGCTGTCACAACAGACATAAATACATGTTGTTGTCAAAGACTAAATGATCAAAATAAAGTGGCCTGAGCTGTGCACTGAGGGCCTGCAGGGCTGGAGGGTGAAAACTGGAAAAGACTGGAGATCTTGTGGTGCCGACATCCAGTTGGCAGTAAAAGTGCTTAGGGTCGATGGAATCTGGGAATACACACACACACACACACAGCTGATGAGTATCATGAGCACGTTAAACGTCCTGAAAGTAGTCACATTCATTATAGTGGGATCTAAAAACTCAAGGCCTCTAAAGTGAAACAGATTATTTAAAAGTAACACAAATCAACACTTTTAGGTCTTTACGAAACCAAAATATATTAAGTTAAAAACATACATATAGACATTAAACATAGACACAGTGTGCTTCCAGTAAAGTCTGACTTAAACAAGCTCAAAAAAAGATCCAAATTATCCTCCCGATGCTCAAAAACTCGGAGCAGTACAACTACATAAATCACATATAATCCAACACACACTGGATAAATAGGCAGAAACTATGAGGTATTCATCTAATGAAGAACAGGCAGAACTAAAGTTATCACACCATGTAGGATAATCACTCTCAGAAGAGAGTCAGAGCAGAATCCATGTGGAATACACAAAAACAACTCAAAAAATGCCTTAATTTAAGTGCACCGAACAGAGAATATAAAGAAACTGCACTTGGATGTGATATAAACCACGTCACATATACCTAATAACAAATAAGAGAGTAAACCACCTCCTTATTGACAATCAATGGCTGGAGGTTAATAAACTGCAGTCGGCCCAGGTGTTCAGTATATCATCCATTTAATGTGGTTTTAGGAAATGGATTTGGTGGCCCGGAATAGTATTAATATTGATCAGTGTGAGAAAAACTGCGGTATTCATGTTGATAAATTACTAATGAAGCATAAGTTATTGTCAGATTCGGGCTAAATGGTCGAGGTGATCGAGCAACGTGAGTACCTGGTGAACTGTTTGCTGTCTTCATGAACCTCCATCTCCCGGCTCTTAAATTCATTCAGCTCCTTACGGATAGCAGCCTGAGGGGCGCACGTGCGTGCATGCACACACATGCACACGCGCGCGCACACACACACACACACACACACACACACACACACACACAAAGTGAATTTGTTGAATACTGCTGGGTCACACCCTCCCCAATCCAAACACACAGACAGAAATCACTAATCATCGACTGTATTTTCCTGTCTAATCACGTCCAATCAGCACACTGTGATTTCTACGTGCTCTGTGCTTCCAAACCAGTTTCTCCTTCTAAAAATAAGCACTTAATGACGCAGTCCAGTCACAGTAGCACCTTGTCAGCAGGGGTGAGCCGTGTCCAGGGTTTGTCTGCCCGTCGGTCATAATCCTTGGCGTCCGTTACTTCCACGTACTCGTTAAAACACAGGATTCTCCGGGCAACGAGCTCTGCCACTGTAGGCCTCACGCTCAGCTTCACAAACACACACACAAACAGAGCTAATTAGATATGTAACATAAATAAGCTAAAAAATCTGATTAGAAATAAAAGAAAGTCAATAATTGCATCCATCTAAAGAAGGTAAAAATAAAGTCTTGAGTCTAAAATGAAGGTCTATTTTGATTATGTTTCATAGAGTATATTGATTATTTGAAAATTTTCCTGGAGGTGAATGTTAAATCTTTAATCCCAACAGTTTAAAAGGCAGGAAGATGAAAAGAAAAACCCTCCTCTGATATTTCTTTTCAGTTCCATCTGTGTCCACTAGATGGCAGATTTCACCTAATAAAGCAGCTAAATATGACTCAGTCCTTTCTCTTCTCTCCTCTCTTTACTGTGTGTGTGTGTGTGTGTGTGTGTGTGTGTGTGTGTGTGTGTGTGTGTTTACAGTACCTTTCTGGAGAGCCTCTTTTTAATCTCTTGCTTGGCTTCTTGCTCCTCTACTTCATTTTTTTCTGCAGCAGAAAATCGACAGTTATTTCACAATGGCTGCAATGTTTCTATTTATATCAACATGTAATTCATGTGAACATGTTTGTTTGATGCTGAGAAACAACAAAAACAAACAATGAAATGTTTTTATAATTTCTGTACACATAAACATGCACATACATGAAGACTTTACAAGAGTAAAGATTACTCTTGTAAAATCTTCTTGTATGTGCATGTTTGCACGTGAAAAACTTGTGGGTGGCTTTGCTGGGATGTTGTCTGACCTTTGACCTCTAGTCTTCTCATGGGACATGTACCCATAAGACATCTGGGCTACGTCTTATGGCTTAATAAACCCAGATGTCTTATTAACTCTTCTTTCCGACAATCGCAGTTTTTCTTTGTATGCGTACTTTTCTAAATGAAAAGTCAAACACAATAAATGTCATTGTGTTCCATGAACACTGATATTTTCCTTTAATTTGTAATTTTAATTAGGTTAGATGCACTTAGATGCACTTTACTGATCATGCAGGAAATTCTTTTGTAGTAGTGCTAACAGTATTTCACAGACAAATATATCTGGACAAACAACACAAGTATCAAGATGAAGAATAAAAATGCAACCCCATATACAATTATATACAAAATACCCACATATATTTTTATTTACATCAGGATATTATTAAAATCCAGGTAAGGTTAAACCTTGAGGTCCATGTGGCTCTATGATAGCCATAAAATATTTACTGTGCCTTTGGCTAAACTCACAAAGGTTGTTTGTATGTCACATTATACTGTTGCTGTAACTGTGTTACAATGAAATTTTTAAGTGTTGCTAAGATCTAATTCCTGCTTATTTGATTACATTTCATTACAATTTCTTGTGTTATATCCATTAGACACAAACTAGTGGTTTTTCCTCTGAGCGCAATGCCACAGATATTGCATTATTACTGTCTTTAGCAGCGTAAAACGGTATCTGAATAATGAGTTAGGCCTAGAGTAAAGTTCAGCAGAATAATTTAAGTGCTTCTTAGGAACACAAAAAACATGCAAATATAAAAAAGTATATCTAACATTTATCAGAGCAAATTTTGTTTGATTATCACAGGTATACGTGCATGTATTATGCATAAATTCAGCAACTGAAAGCTTATGAGATGTTATTACTGTGCTGTGATTAAAGCAATCACCAAAATCAAGAACTGAACCCAACATTCAGGTAAGCTCTGTGGTAAAATGATGCTGATCTCAGCGTGACTGAACACATCAGGCGAGTGTGGGAGACAAAGCTTCCAACAGATAGAAACCAAATTACTGCCTCATTTATGAGACACAAGGTCACGTGTGATGACCTGAGAACGGCAGTGACAGACTAAAACCCAACATTAAGGCTAAGATCTATTTGGTGTCTCTCTTTTTTGTTATACTTTTACTGTTGATGCATTTTTTGTGGTTAATGCAATGTATGAATACACTGTAAAAAGTCCTTCAGTGTGTAAGTCCATACTACATAAATTTAAAATGTATGATTCATTCAAAAAAAATAATTTTCCTTTTCAACTAGATGTATTTAAGTCACATCAAAGCAAAAACTGCACTGTAAAAAAAACCTTTCTTTGGTTTAACTTTAAAAAAATTAGGCAACATTTCCAATCATTTTTTAAAGTTGGGTGAACTGGTATTTTTGAGTAGGACGTATATATTTGACTTTAAAACGTAAAATTAAGTACAGCCTATGGGGAAACAGCCAAGAAATTGAGTTGAGCAAACTTGATAGTCGTCGACATATGACCTACATTAAACTTGATTAAAATTTAAGAAAGAAACACTACGAAATTGAGTTCCATGAACTCATACTTTTTTTTTTTTAATTTTGACAAACTCTTGATTTGTGTGTTTTGTGTGTCATTTTTTTAAGTAAGGTTTTTTACAGTGTATGCTTTGAGATGAGGCAATGGAGTCTATTCCCCTCAGTGAATTTGTGTATTGGTGTGAAGCAGAAGAAGAAATGAGCATGAACTCTACCTCACAGTGTGTCTGCTGTGAGTTTATAGGTCTATCTCTGGAACTTACGTTTGAGGATGTTCCTCTGCTCCAGTTCCTCAGGTCTGGGTCTTTGGCTCAGGCGCCTAAAGGACAAAAATGTGTTCACATACTTTTCTAACAGCAGTATAAAGGAGAAAAAAACGTTACAGGACATCTACAGAATATGACATAATACCTCACATTGACAAAAAAACATCTTTCCTTCCCATCCATTTGCCTCTATCTTGTTGGGAACAGCTGAACTCAGTCAAATCAGGCAGTTCAGTCAAATCTATGATGAAAATTGGTGCCTACATTCTCACAACATGATGTCTGTGTGTGTTTGTATGTGTATACCTGACTAGTTTGCAGCCTATCTGCTGGCGTAGCTCGTGTCTCTCTGTCTCTGAGCTGCGCGGCAAAATGTTTTTCTCCTCCAGTTCTCTCTTGCTGGGACGGTTCCCCAGCTTTATGTTCAGGGTGTCTCGCCTGCGGATCTTGCTGGCCAGAGAGCCTGAAACAGAGACGCACAAAGGAAAACGGGCCTTAGAACAACCTCCATGGAAAAAAGGTGATAATAGTGAGGAATGAGGCATCTAAAAAGATTCAGGGTAAGTATTAGAGATTAGAGATAGAGATTTGATGTATAAGTTTTCATAGAAATATTAGACAGATTGCCAGAACTTGCTCCAAGAAGTTCTGGCAATCATTTGTGATAAAATTGCAGCTGCATCATCAAAATCCTGTAAATTTTAGTACGGCAAGGGGAACAGTCTAGAAAAAAATCATGACTACATGTGCCAAACACAACTCACATCAACAAAGAAGAGTCATCATGTCTACCCCTCTATGTGGGTAATTCATAAAAAAAAATTGTTTATTTTTTCCAGCTAATTTCCATTGTTATGTGATGTTATAAAGTAGCCATACTGTTTGTGAGCTCATCTTCCTCCTCTTCTTCGTCTTCCTCCTCATCGCGGTACAGGACCGGCCCGTCAGAGTCGGAGTCACTGACTTGGCTGTCTCTCGGCCTATCAGGGATCAGCGTCACCTCAGCCTGCTCCAGGTTTACACTGTGGCCCTCTTCTGGGCTGGAGGACACGTAAGACATATTTTACCAAACTTATATATCACTGCAATTTTCATGGGTCAGGACGTTGTGTAAATCAGGTCTCTGGTATGACGTTTATCTAGACTTAAAGGAATGACGTGCAGAGAAGGTAAATTTAAAGAGTCTCTCAGCGACTCTTACCTCTGGCTCTTCTCAGTCGAGTCCATTTCTCCCATTTTCTTCTCTTCTTCTCCTCCTGTCCTTGGTTTCTCCCCCTCTCTGTCCGTCTCTTCCTCTGTGAAGGAAGTGTCCTCTGTAACAGGATTAACATGGGGAGACTTGACTGTGGGTTCCAGGGACGCACCTGGTGAGCCTTTAGTCTCCTTGCCCAGACTGGAAGCACTGGAGGCAGATTTGGGTTCTTGGAGATCACCTTTGGCTCCCTCTGCCTCAGCGCCTGTGCTTTTAGATGAGGCAGGCTGGGAGTCCGAGGAAAGAGGCAAGGATTGTAACTCCCCAGACTGGCTAGGAGTCTCTGTGGAGGCCTTATGAGGAACAGAGGAAGAGGAGGAAGTCCCTGATTTCCGGTTGGACTTCGTCTCTGTCCCATTAGTCTGTGCTGCACCTCCCGTGTCCTTAGATGCACGAGTACGAGAGGTGGAAGTGGAGGAGGGGGTGGTTTTTGTTGTGCATCCTGTCTTCTTTGGATGAGAGGATTTGGCTGAGGGGAAGAAGGAGGAAGAGAAGCAGTCAAAATTACACATACACAATTACATGCTGGGACATGCTATATTCTATCTATAGAGTTTATACTATCTTCTACTGGCTTGTCTTAAAGCTTTGACTTGTATTTCGTATAGCTTGAAGCAGTATGAACTGTATACTGCTCTATGAGAGCATTCTACGATCATCTTACTATTATATTAAACTGTAGATCCCTTTGGCAAATGATTAAATATAAAAAACCAAGGACAGTGCTGACAACGAATCACTTATGAGCGTCTTTGTACATTGTTAAACGTAGCCTGCAGAAAAGGATCAGAGTTGAACGGTGAGCAAAAGATACAAATCAAACTATTTTTAGCAGTTTTCCTTAAAATCGTAAAATATACTAACAAAATGCCTTTGGAAAAGTCATGCACCATCACATGCTGCTGAGTTTAACCACGCTGTAGATAAACTGCGTAAAATACACACGCAAACACACACACACGATAAAGGTCTGTAGACCTAGCATCATGCCATCAATCAAAATCACATGAACTTCATTTTACGTAGGCCACACACACACACACACACACACACACACACACTGACAGGCCTTTATGAATGAAGAAGCCTAACTGGACCCATTATAAATCTTCACTTCTGCTTTCTCAGAAAACAGAGACTGTAAAGGAAACACTCCTACATTTACTTATTCGGCAGGAAACCCTTTCTCACGAGAAAAAAAAGACGCAACCAAGAGAGAGATATGGGGACATGCCATGTCCACAGCCACCTTATAGTTGTCATGGATAGCACATCTGTACATTACTACATTAAAATACTGTATATGTAGGACAGCACATTAATTCATAGTTCACATGGTGCAGAATGCAGGCAGGCAGATATGATGTTTTCAAACAAATAGTTCCAGGAAATTTAAATCCCAGGAGCTAAAAACCAGAAACTGTTCCTTCAGTGCATTTGCATTTTTATATGTAGGGAACTCTGAGAATTACAAAAGTTAGACAAATAACAGATAATAAAAGCCACTTGCTGTGTTAGCCATTATTATAGGAATTTACTACTAATAGATGTTGGAAAAGAGACGTGCAGGGTGAAGAAGAGGACTGAAATCACTCGATTCTTCGTAATGTTACTAAATGCTGCACAAAACTTGTTGCAGGCTTGTGTTTGACCAGTGGTGTTTAGTTCTGAAAACTCCACACCGATAGTTCTTGGGCTATCCAAAAGCACAATACCAGGAGCAGGGACTTTTTGGGGGGCAGGAACTGTGGCCCTGTAGGTAAATTTAGGCCCTAGTCCCCACTGTCATAATACAGATCATGCACCTGGGTTCCTGCAGAAAGTTCCTGGAACTGACTAACAGGTAAGTACATGCACAAGTTAACAGGCTTCAGTCCAAACCAGCTGAAAGTCCAACTTACCAGTCCCACGACTAGCGTTGTTAGTGTTCCGAGGGTTAGCTTTTGCTTGTGTGGTCGTGCCCGACTTCCCTGTGGTTTTAACAGTCTTTTTAACCCCTGAGGCACCATCTCTGTGTCTTGTGGTGCCCGTAGTACCACCTACAGGTTTGGAAGAGGCGGGCGGAGCGGCACTATGCTGTTTTTTAGCTTGAACATCCCGAGGTCGAGGTTTCGTCTCGAGGTTTGCCCGGGGGAGAGGTTTAGTAGTGTCACACTTCTCTGAGCAGAGCAGAGGGAAGCAGGAGGGAAAAGTGTAGCGCTTTAAGATTAATCTTAGCCAGAAAGAAACCAGACACTGAATGCAAGACAAGGTGTGTGCGCAAACAGATTCACAAATGGACATGCGGAGAGATACAGGAAGAGACAGGAAAGACAAAGAAAGACGAAGAGCAAGTTGGACATAGCTTTCCACGAGGATTGCACATTTATAAAATGAATGTAAACTACCTGACAGCTTTCTCTGACATTTCAGCCTTGGATGAACCCATTAACCCTCCGCTGAAATGTGTATGTGTGTTTTTGTGTAAGTTTCTGCGTCTCACTGTATTTGTTCCCGTTGTCTTTCTAATTATTGACAAATGCACAAACATGTCTCCAAATGGCTCGAAGTTCAATGCTAACAGGGTTGAGATGAAAACAGCACAACACTTAAGCAGCATCAGACAGAAGAACAGCGGCCGTCTCCTCAGGGAAAGCAAAGCATTAGCAGATGCTTACTGCTCTGTTCAGACTGTGGGTGCCTGCTGCAGCCTGATATAATGGGAATATCTACTTGAACACATTAGACCCAGTCAGAGATCCCAGAGAGGATTCAATGTCAGCCAGAGCACTGCTGCTGATGCAAACCCGAAGAGAAGAATGCAAAGCAACGGACATCTAAAAAAAGCTGCAACATTTAGTTCTTGCGTATAAAAATGGAATCGCTAGAGGCTTAAAAAGTCCTACATCCCTAAGTAACAAAACATGCTCTCACCGTCTCTCTCTGGAAGATTTAAAGATGTAGAATCTCTAAACTTGTGTATCTATTCACCTTTAAAAGGACATTATTTCTAGTACTTGCTCTTTAGGAGGCACTGGAAATAATCTCTAGATGAGTTACTCAGATGAATCCTCCCAATTACTAAAATTCTAACCTCTGTGCAATCTAAAACATACCAATGACTCCTACAAACAGACAAAATTATATTTGTGCACCAGTGGACACAATCATATTACGACCACAAATTCAGAACATCTCCAAGTTTTAAAGAATGAAAATCAATTGCAATTTGAGCAGAACATTTCCATGCTCTCAGTGTAAAATATTTACTTATTCCTTTGCTCACATCAAAGGAATTAAAAAAATATTATTTATTTTGTTAGTATTAAAAACATTTTAAATTCCACAACCAAAATCACCATGGCCTAATTTATATTTTATATCTCTGAAGTGGTTTCCATTCTTCCACTCTATTTTATTCTTAACTCAAAGTGTTCTCTGTAGGCTAATTTTGACAGTTTTCACACTTATTGGTATTTAATTCAATAATAAGGTGGCAAGAAAGATTTATGCCAGGAATAACGCCCCCAGTAGTTGTATCCTAAAGTTACTGGACTAGCCCCGAGTTACAATTTGCTGATCCACATCTGTAATGGTACCTGTTTTGGCCTTGGCGCTGGCGGGCCCAGTGGCCTGTTCCTCCAGCGGCGTGTCTGCTGACTCAATGTCAACTCTGACCTCCTCTGATGTCACACTGGATGTAGCATGGCCGTTCAGATTTTCATTGCTGATTGGTTCATCTAGGAGACAGGAAACACAGAGAATCTAAGTCAATAACTATAACCGAACTCTGCTCGATTGCTTGAGCAGTTTGAAATAGATTGATTGGTGGTTATATCAAATCCTAATTTCTGAGTCTTTCACATACAGACATAACATATTATATTGCCTTTTAATGCACAGGGAACTTTAATTCTGTGTTACTAACTAACTAAAATGAATCAATGAATGAGCAGACTCACCTTGGTCAGGAATCAGCACTCCTTTTCTGATGAGCTCCTCCCTCGTTTGTCTGGTTGAGATTTTCCTCTCTAAAACTGACAGAAAAACACAGTTGGATGTTCTGGTTGATGCTCTTTTAGTGGGAATCGTCTACTGAAGTGCTTGAGCAAACCGTTCATGGAGTATTTTACCTCCATGCTTTGAGGGACGAGGTGTGTGTGTGTGATGGAATCAAGCAGCATCGCACCAGAACATTTCAATAAAGCTTTTTCTCACCACAGACATTTTTAACACAAGCATAACTAACATTAATAGTGGCTGCATTCCATTTAGATGTGTTCATTCTCAGGCTGCTGGTTTAACATGGCTCCTTATGATTATTATTAGTTACACCTGTGCTTTTCCTGCTATGACATGAAAAAAGTCTGCCCATGAAAAACACAATAAGAGTTTACAGCTTATTAGTGAAGCCACATTTATCATACTGTGCCAGAATAAAAATGCATATTCCAAGTTAATAAGTGTAAAATTCAAACTTTTATACTGTCTTTCTACTTTTAATAACAAAGAATTATAGTGTGATACCACATTAAAATGTTGAATGGAGACTGTACTGGAACCAGCAGCAAAGGAATCTTAAAGAAGAGGGGGAGAAAAGCATTGATGTAGCCAAACAATTAAGCTGAAGAATCTTTGTTTTCTTGTGTGTCTTTTATTTAACAGTGCAAGAATGAATCGGGGAGCTGCAGACACTGAAGATCAAACAGCAGAGCTCCTGTCCAATCGAATCCAAGAATGCAAACCTTGATTTGTGGATTTTGATTTGTGGACAGCCAGTGAAAAACCACATACAACTTCTTCATACAAACTCATACACAAATACACACCTAAAACTACACAAATGCAGATTCCCTCCCCAAAACACACACACACACTCTACCTTTGGAAAGATCCTGGAACTTGTCACTGGTCTTCTTCTTCCTCCACTTCCACGGTTTGAACAGTTTCCCTAGTGATGAGAGCTTGCCTCGCTGCTGCCGTGATGCAGGGGCGTTCTGGGTATTGGCGGCGCTGTCCACCACCACGTCGCAGCTATGTGGTGATGATGATTTCTCCAACCCATCAACTAGAAAACACACAGATATACAAAAAAATAAATAAATAAAAGTTAGCTTAGCATCTACATGGTGCAGTAGATGCAACTGTATGTCATATGAAAATAACAAACACACTTCATATATATTAGCTATGTCAATCCACACATGGAGTTCTAATTTTCCCAAAACTAATGAAACATTTCAACCAGCATCAAGCAAACCATCCACCAAACAAAGAAATGCTGCTTACAATGTATTTGTTGTATAAGTTTTAGTACAACTATTACAAATAGACTCTCAACAGCAAAGCAGGGACACTGTTTCTATCTGTCTCTGTTCAGTATGTAGTGTGTTTGTGTGTGTGTGTGTGTGTGTGTGTGTATCTTGGCTAGATCAGTGTCCTTCCATGACTTCTCCTCTTCCTGTTGGAATAAATGTTCTGAAGCTTCTGGTATACTGCAAGTGTGTGCATGCTCGAAAAAGAGAGAAAGTCTGTGTGTGTGTGTGTGTGTGTGTACCATGCCGGAACTTTACAGAGGAAGCAGAGGAGGTGTGTGTGTGTGTGTGTGTGTGTGTGTGTGTGGTGTTCCCTGAAGCTAAAGCACTGGAAGGGACTGGTTCTGCACAGTAATGTTTTTACTGAACAATTCAGGCTTTCTGAATGTGCTGAACATGAAGAAGAAATGCCACGTAGCTGGCTAATGAGAAGTATAAAAAGTGTAAAAAGCTATTAAATACCATCACCAATACAAAGGTGTAATTTGAACTGGAATGTCACTTTGTATACAATTTATTAAATGACTGGTATTATAAATCAACTGGTTAGATGACAGTCAGTACTGGCACTAGCTGTATTACTTAATGGATATATGGCTGATTAATGGCAGTGTTATCAACGTGTTTAAACAGATCATTAATGAAGGTCTGAGGAAAATTAATGTGACAAAAAAAAGTTCAAACATTTCTGTTCAAGATAAAACTGTAGAACTCGCATCATTGAAAATTCATCCAACCGTACTGGCTTCTGGAACATCAGAAGTAATGAGTTTAAGCCTTCAGCCACACGCATGCGCATGTAACCAATCTCCTGAAGTCACATGTGTGTGCATGTGTGTGTGTGTGTGTGTGTGTGTGTTATTGTTCAAGAGTTTTCCATTTTATTAACTAAATTTGAATAAAACAAAGTTAAAGAACCAGGCTGTTAAACTGGAAAAAGGCCTCAAGAAGTGTGTAGTGTGCGTGACATAAATGTGTGTATTTACTTATGTGTGTGTGTGTGTGTGTGTCCTGTCACTCTACTGAGTTTAGACAAACAGACCTGCCCTCATCAAACATTTTCACGTCATCCCTGAAAGCATGGCAGAGACAGAGAATAGAAGAACACTGGAGGGATTTTGTGCCTTTGAGCAAAACTCTCAGTCTTTGCTGCTACAGATGCACANAGAAGAACACTGGAGGGATTTTGTGCCTTTGAGCAAAACTCTCAGTCTTTGCTGCTACAGATGCACACAAATGCTCGTATATATGCACACAATATGTTTGACAGTATGTATTCACGGTTTCATTGTGTCAAGGCAAAAATCAAAAGAACTCATCAAATTGTCAAATTAATTAAAAACTGTGCAGGTCTAATTTGAGCTTAAATTGATTTTGCTCACTTTAAGACCCTGGATTTCAAGGGATGCAGCAAAGAGCCGTTAGAAACAAACATGGCGGTAAGAGCACAAAAATCAAGAAGGAAGACATGGAAAAGTGCAGCACAGAGCCTAGTATACTCTCTCCCCCGACACCAATTTTGTTCTCTCTCTCTCTCTCTCTCTCTCTCTCTCTCTCTCTCTCTCTAACACACACACACATGCACACACAGACTCATTTCCTGTTCCTGTGTTGACATCAAGTCACAACAATAGGTGCATTTCAGCAGCTGCATTGTGCTGCTGCTGATGGGAAAATCAGCAAATGGCGATTATTGTCATTATTACCCCCAGTTATGAAACCACAAGTGGGAACCAAACAGGGACAAGGGGACAATTTATTACTTACACAGTAGAGAAGGAGACAAGATAAAATCAGGCAGGAAGAGGTTAAGAGAGAGAAATGACAGCTCACAGGCCGTAGCACGAGAAGAAGCTAATTTGCCTCATCAGCTTCAGGAATTGGTGATTCCAAAAGGTGGAATTCTGTCTGCTGTAGTCTTCTATCATCTTCTCTTCCTGACAAAATCCAGACATGATAAATGAAACGTAATGTTTAGATCAAATCAGATGGAGCCATTTTTGAGTTCTTGGGTCACATGGTACATTGCTACATCGTAAGTACCAAAAAGGAAATGAATATGAAATGAATGAGTACCTTCCACACAGGGGGATCTACATGGGTGAGTCAAGTTTGTAAAACTCTCATGTTTAAAGGAAGAAATGACGTGACAAAGCCCTAATGTGACCAACATCAATAAACAGACTGCAGGAGAATATGCATGTCACATGCTGAAGTGTCATAAAACTGCTATTTTTGTCTGCTGTTTTATGCTATTTTTGACCAAGAGTTAAAAAAAAAAAATCCAAAGAGATTCAGATTACACTGATCTGAAAGAAAGAAATGGAAAAAAACCTCACACTGGAGAAGCTGGAAGCAGATAATATTTACCGTATATACTCGAGTATAAGTCGATCTTGTGTATAAGCCGACCCCCTGATTTTGACCTGCAAATTTAGATTTTTAAAGAAGCCCATATATAAGCCAACCCCCTGATGTTGTTCCATCATTTTATTTGTTTAGCATATTACCTGTTTTTCTGGGTATTGTCATAGTATTCCTGTGATTTACTGGAAATAATCCATGTACCGGTAAACATGATATTTATTTCAGCAGCTGATTACCGTAACTGACATTAGCTGACGTTAACTTTTCTGGACTCCTCTTCCTTGTCTGAATCACCAAACAGTTCACTGTGTGATGTACGGTACCACCCCGGTATATGAAACAGCACCTTTATAAGGTCATCTCTGATTGGTCCATCCTTTTGTTTTTGACCAATCACAAAGGCGTTTACTGGCCGCCACAAAATGTGCTGAATGAGATGTTTAGTCAGGAAATATCTCATTCTAAGGTATGATTTAAAGTATTTTCCATAGGTAGTGGTAATGGGTCGTATTTTCACCCCTGGAAATTTCCTTCTCTGGGATCAAATTTGAATTTCACATGTATAAGCAGACCCCCCGATTTGCTTTGTGAAATTTGTTAATAAAAACTCGGCTTATACTCGAGTGTATATGGTAGGATTTTTGCTGGATAAATGACTTTCAAATAATTGATTATTAAAATAGTTATCACTTCATTTTCCCTTCAATTAAATATCTCATTTCACTGCTATAAGCCTGACATAAAAGAAATAAAAAGAAGTCCTCATTGTTTAAGCTGCAGGGAAAGATGAGGGATCTGTCTGTTAACCTGCTAATTACACACAATATGGCAGAATAGTCCATCAACATAAATTGGTCAAGTTAATCAAACAAACCTTGGCCAACTGTAAAAACTAAAATTCATGCATTACTTTGGAATTTTCTTTGTTTTCACTCACATTAGATTTGCAGTTTTACAGCAATGCTACATTTCTGCCAAGACAAGAAATACAAACCTAAGAGTGACTAAAGCTTCCTAATCACAACAATGTGGCTCTAATTCACTCCAGCTGAACTCAGGGATGTTATTACATATCACAACTGCTGACTCCTCATGTCAGATTTCATACTGAGGTGTTTTATTTTGAAACGCATGACTCACTCACTGGGCGATGTCATGCTACATGTGTGAGTCAGGATTTGGAAATATAGTAGCTGTGGAAGTGGGTGGGATTATTTAAAAAATAAATAAATAAAAAAACAAGTTAAGATCCAACACAGATGTGAATGAAGTAATCTCACGCAACAAAATTACTACGTCGAGACATCAGTTACACAAAACTTGGACTGGGTGAGTGATCTAAAGTTCCTCAAACAAAATATGCATTCTAACTACAATCACCAAATAAAACTGATATGTAACAGCTGTTCAGCTTAACTCTCTACTTCAGTTCCAATCATTATTTCATTATAACTGTTTTTCAGTACTTTTTCAATAACTCCTTGTGTGTTATGATACATCATCTGTAGAATATCATAAGGCTAAAGTGGTGCATTGTAACAAAGCCACTATGTATGTGTGTGTGTTTTTGAGACATCATGTGTTGAGGAGGAGGGGAAGGGAGAGGCTTCCTTCCTTTGCTGGAAATCACTGGGGAGGGAGGAACAAAACGTCACGAACAGAGGAAAAGGGATAAAAGGGGGAGGCTGGAGAAAAGAGGGAGAACAGAAGAAGGAGACTGAAAGAGGAAGAGGGGAGGACAGCAGAAAGAGAGATGGGAGGAAGATGAAAATAAGGCAAGAGGAGGCGTTGGAAGAGAAGGGAGGGAGGGGCAACACCAGGCACAAGCTGCAGTTTTCACACTCAGATCATTTCTTCCAACTGGAAATATTCCCATCATTCTGCAATACATGTAGGCTGGAGCTCAGATTCACTCTTTAACCCTCTGGAGTCCATCTCATGTTTGTAATTTTACTTTTTTTTTTTTTTTTTTNTTTTTTTTTTTTTTTTAATCAAATGTAGTTTTCATTTGCCACCAAAAAGCTGCACAGCAAAAAAATTCTGTGGATAGGATGATGAATTTTGACTTATGCAAATCTTGACGTTTCTCTCAAGCCCTCAAGCCTGTAAACAACAAAAATGGCAAAGTCTCAGTTGTTGTTTGTAGAGAAGGTGTGAGGGACTGAGTCATAAATGATCCCATAACAACCAAGTGTGAAAGAATTTTCTACACTCTATTTTATATTTTTACAGGTTTTGTAGAATCAAGCTCTTCTTTTCAACAAATGCTCTAGCTTTACTGGGTTGAATTTCCTTAGATTTCTTTTCTTTTTTTTTTTGAGATTTTAACTTTCTAGACATTTTTTAAAAGTAAAAACCTTCCTTGAGTCAATATATATATATATATAGAGAGAGAGAGAGAATCAACAATTTTCTAGAAATATGCAGGAAAATGGCAGGTTTGACAGATACATCGAGACTTTCTCAAGCAAAAACTAAACTCAACTAGTCAAAGATTTTTTTGCTGTGCTGCAGGTTTTTAGGCGGCAAATTAAAACAAAATTCAGTGGAATTGTAAAAGTGACTTTTAAAGCATTTAAAGGTACAGCATTTCTCAAAGCTAACACCACAAGAATAATCAGGAAATAGTACTTTGCAGTTTTATAGGGTTTTAGTACGCAGTCATAACTCAGCAGCTCTGTGGTTATTAGCTTTATGTTAATGATCTTTTGATAACACACTGACAGTATCACTTTACTGCTCTAAGTACTGTAGATTAAGCATTTGAAGCACATTACAACAGCATTATGTAATCCATAATGCAGCCATATAGTGCACTGACTGTATATATTATTACTACACCCTTGGTTTCCTGTGAATGTAAGTTTGAGTCAGTTTACTTTTAAATTTTGAAGGCTGATGACTCTATAAAATGTCCAGTTTTGTTTTCATCCAAAGCCATTAGTCCCTTCCTGCTGCTAATTTCCTTCAAGTGTTGCCATAATAAATACGAACAAATACGAAATATTTATTTTTTTTAGCTAACGGAGAGATCGAGCAGTACAGATGGCAAGCAAAACCTTTCTGGTATGGAGGTATAGCATGTACACCCACACACTCCTGGGCTGTTACTGTAAATACTGAGCTGCTGCTGGTAGAGTTAAGGCATTGTAATGTGCTGGTTTGTTCTGCTGGATGCTGTAATGCATTATATAATGCAAAGTGTTGCTTTATGTTTTCACTGTAATTCTGTATTTGTGAGCAAATTGATATTTTGGCTCATTCTTCCTCTTGTTGTTATTATTGTTTCTCTTTATCTATCAGAAATGAAAGTATATTTACGTATCTGTCATATGTCAATAAAGCTTTTGACCTTTGACCTTTCTGAAAAACAAGGCATCTAATGATACAGTAAAATTCATTGGCTGGCTGGCTGGATGGATGGACGGATGCAAATGCTCCACATGTTCCTGATTAGATGGCCAGACTCTGCTTACAAGTAGTACTGAAACAATTAACTAAAAAATCAAATAGTCCATCTGAATATTAACTGACAGGATCTTTAATAATCAACAATTTAATCATGAATCCATAAGTAATTTGAGCACACCAGTTTGAAGTCTGGGAACTTCTGGTGGGCATTTATTGCCATTTTTAACATTAATAGACTAAAACAATAAGTGATGGATTCATCAATTCTGAAATTATCACTTTGTTTGTTGCAGCTCTAGTCACAAGCACTGAGATTATGAACGCATTAAATGATTCATTTAAAAGGCATATGTGCAGCATATGTGTGAAATAATAGAAGGAATGAGCAAAGCAGAGATCTGTGAGACTTGTGGAAATCATTTCACTTTGGTAATCTCCAAAATCTAAACCTTATGCTCCTTTTGCTTTTCAAACATCAGTCACAGGTGATGAAATATCCTGTGAAAGCTTGATAAGGATGTGAAGGTAGGTGACTGAGGCCTGATGCTGTCTGGATTAACAGGATTCTGACTCTGTAAACCCAAAGTAAATCCACTTCAGACTAGCCTCCGGTCCATCTCCCCATTTCTGAGTCTCTTATGCAACAACAAAGCAGTTAAAAATTTAGGCTGTTCTGCTGGATCCGAGTCAGTTTGGCTATTAAATGTATAAACTCAGATCAAACTGTGTAATCCACCGCCCTGCAACAACAATGCAGCCATAAACAACTATTAAAGGTTATGTAGCACGTTATATTTCGCTGATTTCTGCTTTTCACATCTGCCTCTTCACTGATTTTACCCTCGCTCTTCATACAACCAGAGATAAATTTAGAACGGAACACATCCGCTGCTGAGCACAATGATGCCAGAGCGCGTTTCAACCCATTTAACACGCACACAAGTTGCCATTAGACAAAGAGCTTCTCTTACGATCCAGCGTGTGTAAGTTTGGATAACGTGTGTGACAGTGATATTGAATAAAGAAGAAAAAAGGAGAAGACTTCCTGAATAAAGATAGCGGAATGTGCGCGGAGGCAGACCGCTTTTACGCACACACACATACACACACACACACACACACACACGCTCACCGCTCGCAGAGACTGCAGTCTGACCCATATTCAGCTTCTCCGGCGCAGCGGCCGGACCGGGCCTCCGAACCCCACGATCACGCCCTTCTATCGCCGCATAAATCCAGTCCCCTGCTGCCGTGGAGCTTTATTTCTAAACTTGAGACCGTGATGGCTGAGTTGCTGGAAACTTGGTTGTCTGGGTCTCTACTATGTCGTAACTTCCCCTCCCACCCCCTCCTCCTGCGAGCAGCTGAAGAATGCCGCTCATTCCTCCATGCAGATTAGAGGAGGTGCTGGGGTCAAAGGGTGAGGAGGTCCCACACCTTCAGCCACGACACTCACACCACTGTAAATATGACAAATAAAAACGACGCCCAATATGGGAGGACAAAATATTACAAGCAAACCTCAATATAATATATCATCACAATACAGATTCTGTACTTAAAGAGCAATTCCGGTGGTTTCTGCATGTTTGAGCCCAACATACACAACCTGCATACATGTTACTGACATTTTCCAAAACATACTGCTGGAGCAGTAAATATGATAATTTTTTCCCCTGCCTTCCAGACTCACATTGTTTCTGCTCATTCTAGTAAAAATCAACTTGTAGAGACTTGAAACATGCTTGACATAAGTAATACCTCACAGAGAACACACGTCTGTAAATATTTTTTTGGTCAAAGTAACTTTATTTAACCGGTCCAACACAAAGCTGCACAGAAGACAATGTATGTCTCCACCAGGGAATATAGTCCCAGGAAAAGATGGCTTTTACTGAGAAATTAAAGCTGTTTAATGGCTATCCCTTCTCCAGACATACATGTTAGCAGATGAAACATCAAACTTGTGGTGTGTTTTATCGCCTAAACATTCGATTTTGAAAGATTAGGAGCAAAAACTAAAATATGGTTTTATGTTTTGGAAAGTTGTTGTCAGTAATGTATGGGGTAGTATATATTTGTCAGGTCTCGTGGGTTAGGGCACAAAAACAGACTCAGTCCAAGGAAATAAATTGTACATGAAAAGTTTATTGAAGTTAGAGAACTTAATAATTGAGGCCGGAGCCAAGACCGGAGCGAAGCAGGCAAACAACACTGAGCAGTGGGCTGAGCGGAACAGTGGAGCCGATGCTGAGCAGGGAGGCAGGCAGGCAGACTGGTGAGGCGCGGAGCAAGGCAGGCAGAGCTGTGCAGCAGGCTGACCAGAGCAGAGAAGTTGATGCTGAACAGGGAGGCAGGCAGGCAGACCGGTGAGGTGCGGAGCGAGGCAAATAGAGTGCACAGGAAGCCACACTGAGGCACAGGCAAAACACTTTCAAAAAACAAGTCTCAGACAAGAAAATACTGAGTTTGGCTGGGTCGTAGTGTAAATACCACATAGGTAAACGGACGATCTGGCGAAGGCTGAAGTGAAGAGCCGGTATATATACTGCTGGGCATGATGAATGGATTGGCCTCAGGTGTACACGTAATTCCTCGCAGGAGGAAACAGGAGCGCCCAAATAGACATATACAGACTACACAGGGAAACATACAACAAACACAAGGGAGGGGGAAACAGAGGAGAACACAAGGAAAAAAGGCAAACCTAGNCCGAGGAACCCAGGACCTCTCCTCTGGACTGTAGCCCTCCCAATCTACAAGATACTGAAAACCTCTGCCCCGGCGACGCACCTCCAAGAACCATCGAACCGAGTAAACGGGACCACCATCCACGATCTGGGCGGGTGGAGGGGAATCAGAAGGCGGGTAGAGGGGGCTGGAAAACACTGGCTTTAACTGAGAGACATGGAATGTAGGATGGATCTTCATAGTACTGGGTAACTTAAGCCTGACAGCAGATGGATTGATTATATGGTCCACCACAAAGGACCTAATGTAGCGGGGTGACAGCTTCTTAGATTCAGCCTTAAGAGAGATATTTCTGGTAGAAAGCCAAACACTCTGACCTGGCTGGTATTCAGGCGCAGGGATTCAGTGACGGTCAGCGATGCGCTGGTTAGCGGCAGCAGATCGAAGCAGAGCTGAGCGGGTCTCCCTCCAAACTTTACGGCAGCGATGGAGATGCATCTGGATAGAAGGAACAGCTAATTCACTCTCCTGAGAGGGGAAAAGAGGTGGCAGATAACCTAAGGAAGCCTCAAAAGGGGACAGCCCAGTAGCAGTGCTGGTCAGGGAGTTGTGAGCATATTCTATCCAGGCGAGCTGAGTGCTCCAGGATGCGGGGTTGATAGCAGTGACACAACGTAGTGCAGCCTCAAGGTCCTGGTTCACTCTTTCAGTCTGGCCATTGGTCTGTGGATGGAAACCAGAGGAAAGACTAACTGTTGCCCCGAGAGCTTGACAGAATGCTCTCCAAACCTGGGATATGAACTGAGGCCCCCGGTCCAACACAATATCCAGCGGAATGCCATGGAGACGGAAGACATGGAGCACCAAAAGATCAGCTGTTTCACGGGCAGAAGGGAGTTTGGGAAGAGCCAAAAAATGAACTGCTTTAGAGAACCGGTCAACAATGGTAAGAATGACTGTGTTACCCTGAGATGGAGGGAGACCAGTAACGAAGTCTAGGGTGATGTGGGACCAGGGACAACTCGGAATGGGGAGTGGATGCAGCAAACCAGCAGGAGGGTGATGAGTGGATTTACCCCGAGCACAGACAGTGCAGGCTGCCACAAAAGCACAGGTATCCGTTTCCATGGCGGGCCACCAGAAATGCCGCTTGAGGAGGGACAGTGTACGGTTCATCCCCGGGTGGCAGGTAAAACGAGAACTGTGTGCCCACTGGAGTACCTGGGAGCGCACTGCCTCAGGAACAAACAGACAATTTGGTGGCCCATTACCGGGGTCAGGTTGTGTCTTCTGAGCCTCCCTCACCACAGACTCAATCTCCCAGGAAACTGCTGCCACCACACATGTAGAAGGGAGGATGGTGTCAGGACTGAAGGTCGCCTCTTCACCAACATGCTGGCGGGAGAGAGCATCAGGCTTGACATTTCTGGAACCAGGTCTGTAGGTGAGAGTAAAGTTAAACCGTCCAAGAAACAATGCCCAGCGGGCTTGGCGGGGATTTAACCGTTTAGCTGTTTGAATATAGGATAAGTTCTTATGATCTGTCCATACCAACAATGGATGCTCGGCCCCCTCCAGCCAGTGTCTCCACTCCTACAGCGCCAGTTTTACAGCGAGTAACTCCCTATTACCAACATCATAGTTCCGCTCAGCTGGAGAGAGGCGACAAGAAAAAAAGGCACAAGGACGGAGCTTATGGTCGGGACCAGAGCGCTGGGAGAAAACTGCCCCTACACCTGAGTCGGAAGCGTCCACCTCCACAACAAACTCCTCCACAACAAGATGGGTCAGGCTGGACTAGAATGGGTGCTGATGTAAATAGCCCCTTTAATTTGGCAAAGGCTTGTTCTGCCTCTGGGGTCCAGATAAACGGAATGGAGGTGGAAGTGAGTCTGGTAAGGGGCGCTGCTACCCTGCTGTAGTCCTTAATGAATCTACAATAGAAGTTAGCAAAGCCCAAAAAACGCTGGAGAAGTTTACGGGTGGTGAGGATAGGCCATTCAGCTACTGCTCTAATCTTCTCCGGGTCTGTCCTCACCTGCCCACTCTCCAAGATGTAACCCAGGAAACTAATGGTGCTGGCATGCTCACATTTCTCCGCCTTTACAAAAAGCTTATTCTCCAAAAGTCTTTGGAGAACCTGGCGAACATGGGAGACGTGATCAGACATGCTGCGGGAAAAAATAAGAATATCATTAATGTACACAAACACAAAGGCGGTTAAGAAAATCTCTCAAAACATCATTCACTAGAGCTTGAAATACAGCGGGAGCATTTGTGAGACCA
>VXCM01005402.1:0-34325 GCA_014773175.1 Lucifuga dentata
CTGAAGACCAGGCAGGCAGAAATGGCAGGTGAGTAGCTGAGGACCAGGCAGGCAGAAATGGCAAGTGAGTGGCTGATCAGACATGCAGAACTGTGACACAGACCAAACTCCAAAAATGTGGATCCTGCTCTCTTTTCCTCCCTCCTTCCCTCCCTCCCTCTTTCTTTCCAGGTGAGCAGGGTATGAGATAGATGCCAGCATAAACACAGTCCCGCCCTCCTTCACAACCCTCCCTTGTCCTCCAACACGGGGTCACAAACCTGCCTTTAACACTCAGGAGTGTCCTAAACTAACACAGACATTAGCAAGAGAAAACAATGGAGCGTAAATCACACAACCCACGGTGAGGAAAACAAGAAGATCTCCATGCCGCGGATAGTTCTTTCCTCCCTTTGCTTATTTATTTTTTTGCTTTTTTATTCCTCTCAAATCTTGTGAGAGTTCTGTTTTTCACTTCATGGTGCAACAGCAAACTGATGCACGTTAAAGGATGGATGGACTATAAGGAGGGAAAGCATGTTAGCCACTATTCTAAAGTCAGGTTTAAAAGGAAGAATAAACCTGACACAAGTACACCTGCTCTTTAAAAACAAGATCAACAAATGGTTTTTCCACTCCGCTCCACCTCCCAGGCTCTCACCCCTCCTCCCCTTCCCCCCTCTTCCCTTTCTTCCCCAACCTGTCCCTCCCATGGCTTACCTTCAGGTTCAAGCGTGGCCTCCTCCTCCTTGGTGGCAGTGAGAGGTGGCCGGGCCACGCTGATGGTCAGCAGGGACAACAGGACGGCGGCCAGCAGCCAGGCCCACGAGGCCATCCCATTAGTGGGGGCCAGCGCTCCCCATACCCCCCTTCTCCACCTCCCCCTGGACACTGATCCCATCTGGGGGAGTCCGCCCAACCATCAACTGCTGCCTGGTCGGCCTGTCACTCACCGGAATTCACCCAATCACCTGGGCTGAAGGAGGGAGAGAGAGAGAGAGAGAGAGAGAGAGGGAGTGGAGGGAGTGTTGATGGAAGAGGCAGACAGAAGTTGGAAAGAAATTGAACAGAGAGGCAGCAAGAGGAGAAAAGACGAGCATCTATCAGTGTGACATAATTCCAGTCTCATTTTAGATTAACTGTGTCCAGATCTGTAGCTTTTTCTATTCAATTCAATTCATTTTTGGACACTTGGACACAAATGAACACAAAGGGACACAGAGTCACTTTGTCCAAGCTTCAAAATGCTGTCAAACAAGCTGCCACAGACATGCTGAGGCTGTGAGGCAGCAGCAGCCAGAACAGCAACTTCTGCAGCCTGGCTTCTGGAGTGTATGGATTCTATGTTTTAAACTCATCCATACACAGAAAACATATCTATACTTACATAGTTCCAGCTCTAGGGCTCAGCAGTTTCAGGCTCTAGAGTCACACTTATATGATCCAGTTCAAAAATGACACATTTTCAACTCAAACCTAAAAATATCACAGAAATCTCATGCGGCATAATGCGCAAATTTCAGCATTAAAAGTAAACGTCTGCGTCATTTTACTGTATGTGTTGGCTGCTTCTCATTTTTACCCTCCAAAGTGATAATTAAATCTTTGATCACATAATGAGTCCTTACACCGGAAAATATCCCTGGCAGAGGACCGACAGCCACGATGGCAGCAGTTTGGTTGCAGGAGGACACGGCTTCATAACGCGCAACAGATGCGCCAAACTGTTGCGCGCTGCTGCGTTTTCTGTTAATTGCGTTTGTTAGGAGCTCTTATTGCATTTCCAATTTAGAATGATTTGATTGTGAAAAGCAAGAGAGAGCCTGGGGTGAAACGCAATACTGCGCTGTGGGTGCACACAAGCCGGTGTGTTTAGCCTGACATCTGCGGTTTCAGCTGAAGCGTCTCTGGAGGTTTGCTGAAGTCGCTGAGCTGCAGCTGAGGTCGATCGGTTTTAGCAGCAAATACAAGTCATTTAACATTTGGTAAAAATCAGAAAAGCTTATTTATCTCTGGCATTCCCACGCAGGGGTTCAGGCTGTGAACGCGCACGATGTCAGGATGGAATCTCTGAATTTTCACGACACGTGGAACTAAAGAGAGTAAAGACGCTCAAGCTCGATTTTGCAATTAAGGCAACTATTTATAGCGACAGGTCAGACTTCTACATTATTAAGTGGCTGTAAATGATCGGCTATTAACTCTATCTAAAAAATTAGGCTAAATTAAATTAAAATAAAAACTTCAACAAAATGAATAACCATCAAAATAACAAAACTGTAATATTTTAACAAATTTAAAGTGTTAATGTAAACAGCACATAAAAAAATATATCAAACAAAACTACTGGACAAAAAGAATAGGAGAGATTAAGATTTTTAAAAAAAATGAATATGAGGATAAAAATGAAAATATGAAAATAAAATATCAAATCAATGCAAAACCCGAGTTAAAGAGACGACAACCTTAGCTCTTTTCGCATGTTGCTGTCCACATCACATTAGGACACGAGGGTTTCTGCTCCATACATGACCACAGTCTTCATTTCAAACCAGGCTCTGAATGAGATTTCTTGGCGCTGATTGAATTCCTATTGAAATTCAAATCAGTTGGCTTTTCCACAATGGAGCCTCATTTTGGAGCTGCTCGGTGATTTAAGGCTCCGGCACCAAGCAGCGAAAAAACAACTGCGGTCACGGGATAATTGGCACCATAAATGCGATGTAGAAAATTAAGCAAAGTAATAAATAACCGAGACACTTGTTAATGGCACCTAAAGGGATGATGCAAGATGCTGTTTATCTTTACTCGTTTAATATGGGTGAATAAAGATCACCAAAAAATCTGCAAGTTAAAACATGACATCAACTGTTAGATTTGAATTTCAGAAATCCTCTAGTAAGAAACCAGCTGACAAATCTTTATACTTTTCCTGCATATTTTGCAAACTTCTGCATTGTCAAAAACGAATTTCGTTGTTGGAAAATTCTACTAAAATGGGTTCCAAAACCTAAAGGAGCAGTCCGCAGCGTATCGTGACAGCTGAAGTCTTTGACGGATCTTTTGACATATTTGAAAAGAAGCTTCGACTTTCTCCGGCTGAGTTTGATCGTAAACAGAAAAGAAAATACTTACCAGGGAGGACTAAAATCGTGGAGATCTGTGTTTTGGCATGCACAGATAAGGGAGGAGAGAGCATGGGCTGAATCCAGAGAGGAATGTCTCCAACTCCCCAATGCACCAAAAACAAAAAAAAAAAAAAAAANAAAAAAAAAAAAAAAAGAAAAAACAAAAACTGCGAGGCGCTGTCTTTTCAGCTTACTATTCCACAATCAGCCGCCGTCAACTCAATGCAGACAATATATTCCAAACCGGACGGCCGGTGTAGTCCAATGCCATGCAAAGAAATCCGACTTTACACGCGTTATCCTTCGAAAAAGCTCAGAAAACCATACCGCTGTCCCCCCGAAACTTTCCTCCCGTCACCAAGTTTCTTCTAGGGCGCAAAACATGCCCAAGTGCTCCCGAGCAGCGCACTTCTCTACTAAACGGAAAGTTTGCAGCTAGTGCTGAGATTGAAAGAGTTTGAAAAAGTGCAAGATGATAGTTGTCCGATGCAAAAACGACATAAAATCCATCAATTCCCTGATGTACGGAGCGTCTTTCGCGTCTTCTCTCCTTACGCCGACAGTCTCTCGTACTGTTTCTCAGACGCTTTGTCAGGTTTGGGTTTTTTCTCCTCCTTACGTCTCCACACACTGCCCTCCTCCTTCCCTCCAGTGAGTGTCATTCCCCCTCCACACACACACACACACACACACNCACACACACACACACACTCCCCACGCTGAAATTCGAGTCGCTTCCTGGCCGCAGTGCCTTTGGGCCCTGCGTTCCTCCGCTGAGCACACCGCAGCGCTCCCCGCTCAGCGCGCAGCAGCTCTGCCGGCAAACCGCAGTAACGACGCCCCCTGGTGGTATATCTGCGTAAGAGCCGCAAATGCGCATCCAGATGTAGATACAGAGGCAGAAACTGGTAGCAACACAAGTGACACAAGTTACAAAGATTTGGTTTGGTATAGAACATGTGTACTGTGTACTGTAAATCCGAATACTACAATACAAAAATAAAAATAAAAACCCAATCACAATTAAATGTCCTACATTTAAAAGTCAAGGTAGGTAAACATATAAAAGTATCTGCATTACTTGGATTCAAGTACCCAAAGTAAAAGCACTATTTGTGGAAAATGGTACTTGTTAAATCTCCTCAAACTTGAGATTTGAGGATTTTCATCAGTTTGACCAACGTTGTATCTCAGGTTCTGAAGGGTTTGGAATGGAATAATGGAATTTTGGGAATGAAGTAATAGGAATCTATCTAAATGCAGCTTAAAGTTTTCCAAACCAATCAAATCTTTTTATGGGATTTTAATGCTTTTAGGTCAGTTGAAAGGTTCACTGCTCTACAGTAAACAGGAAAGTCATTTCTGAAACTCTTTAAGGTAATGTCTACAATGCATAATTTTAGCTAAAACAAGGTTTTTACCCCAAAAATTTAATGGCTTATATTTCAAGGTTAATTTGAATCTTAATCTGCTTGAAACTTGTAACTACAACCATGAGACAAATGTAGTATTGCAGAAATGGCGTGGAGTAGAAATAGAAAGTAGCTCCAAATGGAAATACTCAAGTACAGTGCTGGTAGGAATATAATTTATTTAAAGTTGATACTATTTTTGAATTTATACTACTACTAGTAGTATTAGTAGTATTAGTAGTAGTAGTAGTACCAGTACTCTGTTATATGTTTTGCTAAAGTACATTGTGACAAGCTATCATGTCATCTTTATGCCACCCACTTTTACAAGAATGGTGGGTGTGAATGGGTGTGTGTTAGTTCTACACGGGGGTGGTAGTGGTGGGTGGGGGGACACGACAAAGGACGCCCACCAGGGTTTCTCTCAGCAGTACACAGCTCCCTGCTGTCAGAGTCCGCAGGAGCCAGAATTCTGCATTTTATAGCCATATGTACACATATATGCATATGTCTTTACATATAAAAGCAGCCTTGGCCCCTTTACAATATTCCTGAGATTACAAAATAATCAATTAGAAGAAAATGTCTCATGCAATATTGTGCAATATTGTTGAGACAGAATTAACTGAAGTTCATAATTTTCTTAGAAATAAACAGATCAATCCATAGAGAGGCTGAAGGCCACACACCCCACCCCCCAGCTCGTCCCCCACTGCTCCAAGCTGTCTCCTGCATTGGTTCAGGCATTCAAGGNACCCCCCAGCTCGTCCCCCACTGCTCCAAGCTGTCTCCTGCATTGGTTCAGGCATTCAAGGGCCCTGAAAGAGACACGGGGAGGTGGAAGACTCTAATCGCCAAACTTACTTTTTTCTCCCTTCCAGTGCTGAAGCCCCTTTTTTTAAACAAGGAAGGGAAAACGCTTCCATTCATTTTGAATAGAGGCTCTAACAAGGCTTTTTCTGAGGCAAAGCTTTGGCTCCTGAATGGAGAGTTCCACGTCTTCTCTTTTTCTCCTCTCTCATCTCCGTCTCCACCAGCAAAGCCATCAGATAACAATTCAGCTGACAGGTTGGCGAGAAATGAAGAGCGAGTGAGAGGTGAGGAAGGAGAGTTTGAGTCATTTTTCAACAACGGTACAAAATACCCCGTTCTATTTCTCTCTGCCTCCCCTCTTCCTCCCACTACATAACTCTGTTTACAATCCCCCAGTTTATTTCTTTACTGCTCAGGAAGCACACATTTGAAAGAAAGCTCATCAAGCAAAGTCTGATGAGTCTTTGACTGAGAACTGGATGGACTCGATGCCCCTGCACTGCGGTATCCATCAACCTGTCATTGTCCCTCTTCATCTCCAATCTTTTCTTCAGACCTCTTTCTTTCTTAATCTCTCTTTCGCCAGGAGCCACAGTGTTTGGAAGGAGGGAATGGACAGAGAGGAAAAGAAAGTGACAAGCAAATAGCTCACCATCAGCATCTTAGATGAACATATTGATTCCTTGCCTTTGTTGCTACAAATCATCAGGAGGGTAGCCTATAGGAAGGCTTCGCCAATAATCTGGTGCTAATGGTAAGAGTGTCTCTGACTGAATCCTGGGTATTGTTTAAGCCTGAGCCACGCTCCAATTATTACATATCCCTCCTGCTGCTATGCTAATTTAAAATGCTGTTAAAGTGAGTGAATCAGCAACTGGCCATTGCTTCCCTTTGTTCATGAACTGGTTAATTACACCGTATTAACTATTCCTATCTTGTTGAGCCTGATCACTTGATAATAGTTTAAATGCTGCAAGTAATTCCCTCCAGTAAGGAGGCTATGTATCTATATGTTTGTTTGTTTGTTTGTTTGTTTATTAGCAGGATTACTCAAAAATTTCTGTAATGGTTTTGATGAAAGGTGGTAGAAAGGCAGGATGACCCAGGGAAGAACCCATAAAATTTTATTGTGTGGATCTGGAAATAGAGGCACATTTTATAAAATGGTGTCTTTGTCATTGTAAGATATTATTGTCGATTTCTTCAAATGATCTCAATGAAAAATGAGCCATATTTACCCCATGAAAGACTATCCATATGTGCTGTTTGGTCTGGATCTGGATAAAGATCTAGATCTGATGGACTAAAATATGTTATTGGATGGGAGCACATGAATGGAACTGCTGTATAGAAACATGCAATAACAGCTAATGTGTAGCTGAGATGATGCTGGATCAATAGTATGCAAATGGTTTTGATGTATCATTAATCGTTATGGAGATAGATGGAGAAAAATTGCTTGTATAGTTGTTTCTTTCTCTAATGTGTGTTAGAACAAGATCAACTTTGTCTTTAGGCTTGTTCAGCCTTGGTGGAAGTATGCCCTTAAATGAACCTTCTAGTTTCTGCCTATTTTAGGCAGAAATGCCTCTTAATGGAGGTATTTCTAACACTTTCATATGTGACTGAGCCTATTTTATGATTGATAACATCAACAGCCATTACAACATGTCTTCTCAAACCCCAGTGGTGCTATATTAGTGATAAAATAAGCAATGATTGTGGCCCAAACCTCAGTTGGATTCAATCAACCATTATACAATGCTATTTTTACTGCAATAGTACAGAATAATCTACTCCCTTACAGTGAACTGGCCCAGAACAGAAAACCCTTCCCTCCATCTCTCCAAATACTATAGAACTCTAAAGGAGATAATCACGGTTGAGAGTACAGAACAGTCTTCTTCTCCTCTGGATGATCCTTCTTTCTTCCTTGAGTGTGCTGCTGTTAATCATGAATGACAGCGAGATGTTATTGCAACTTCTCTTTGCCAAACCTGAGACCCCCTCTTTCTTTCACCCAATATATCACTGACATATTACAATTAAAACATCAAACGTGGGTGACTCACATCCTGTGCAAAATATGAAACAAATGCGTCAAGCTGTGTGTGTGTGGTGGTGGTGGTGGTGGTGGGGGGCACGGTGGGCTGGAGAGAGAAGCAAGAAGTAGACGCGCGCCTTGGGGTTTAATTTGAACCATATAGCNACGGTGGGCTGGAGAGAGAAGCAAGAAGTAGACGCGCGCCTTGGGGTTTAATTTGAACCATATAGCTTCTCTGCAGCCATGTGGTAACAGAAGAGAAAATACAGGAGGAGAGTTTAGGGAAGGATGGAGACATGTTGGAAAACTGGCTATTAAAGCATTCGAAGACAAACTGAGTACATCTTATTCTCATCGTTGGACAAAGGACAGGAAAGTGATCACTGCACTCCCTCTAGATCTAGAAGGTCAGTTCTTAATGCTGAACCCCTCCACTTCTCTTCATATGAGTCATTTTGCACAGCGGATCCACAGAGTCCCTCTGCTTTTAGCTCAGAAGGCGTCACCCCATAAGTCAGCAAGTCTTCCTCTTCAGTGTCACTGATATGCAGTAATAACCTCGTCCAGACAGCCAGGCCTCCACTGTCCTCTCCTCCCCCTCAGCAGGTAACAGAGCAGTGATGGAGGGGGGGTGGATGGAGGGGGGAGCGGAGGGTCAATCATCCAGATTCCTCACATGTTTCCACCTCAGTACTCCAGAGTGTTTGAAATAGCTGGGATGCCTGCAGATTGAGCTCGCGCTTGCGGCTCAGCTGAAAAGGAAGGGTGAGGAGACAGAGAGAGAGAGAGAGAGAGAGAGAGAGAGAGAGAGAGAAGAGTGTGTTTCCAGCATGAAACTGGGGCGTTTGGTCATTTTAAAGCCCCTTGAGATGCAGTGGGGAACGGAAAACAGCAACGTGTCAGTGGTAGCAGAAACACACATGCTATCAGGTTGCCTGATCTAATACCTGATCAAAATGTTTGCTTTCCCTCCCACTTGGCTGGCAACATTACTCCCATTAAAAAACAGCAGAGTTTTTTCCAGTTACAAACACAGAAACAGTGAGTGAAACCGACGACTTTATATCTCCATATAAAATGAGGAATGAATAAGAGCTTTATTCCTGCCTGTGTCTTTGTCTACATCTTTTATTTTCACACATGCTTCTTTTTCCTCCCCACTTTTTCATGGTTCCATAATCACAGAGAACATTAGGATTGCCCACACACACATACACACACACACACACACACACACACACACACACACACACACACACACACACTACACAGTTCATTTGGTTCCGAGAACAGTTCACCTCAATCATTCCGAGTATGACTCACTTTGCAAGTCAGGACTTCAGCCTGTGCTGACGCCATTGAAGTTTGGTTTGTTTTGCCTCAAGCTGACATTTCTTTTTAGGCATTAGTACAACAGTGTTCCCCTCTTAAGTAAATCTACATATCCTGAGTATGATTTGTAAGAGCTACATCACTGCACAGCCAGAGATACGTTTGCTAGCTGCGACTCAGGGCTTAGCACTTAAATGATTCTGGACGGAATGAAAAATACTGAAAAACTGTTTCTATTGAAATCTTTAAAAAGTGGGAAAAATACCACTAGCATGAGATCATTTATTTTGATACAGTTACGAAAATATATAAATGACAAAATAATAAATGTCTTGACAATTTAATGACAAAAATAATAATAATAATAATTATATAATTATATATATATATATGTGTGTGTGTGTGTGTGTACTGTATGTAATTTATAATTTGGTCCTGCTTCCATGTTGTTGGAAGCAGTTAGTCATGTTTATTTGCATAATAACAAATCATAATTTCTGTGAAACTGGGAACTCTTCCCAGGTCCCATCTGTCAGATAGTAGCATCAAACAAATAAAACACGTTGGAGAAATTGTTTACAACTCCAGCGACTTACTACTTCTTCTGCTCCCGCCACCAGACGCGGCAGCGAGTCAAACCAAAGAGAGAAACAATAAACAGAGCTAAACGTGGGAGTGGGGAATAAAAAAAAACAACGCCGAGCCAAGGTCAAGTCTATAACTGCTGCCCTGTGGAGTGATTTAGGTGGTGCAGCCAGAGGGTTCGTCCAATAGCGGCGCAGCAGAGTGAGTTAGGGTGGGGTGGCTGAGGTGTTGAGAGCCTTGGTGGTAATGACTTGCTGATGACATCAGGACATAGAGCAGAGGCTTTTCTTGGCCCTGGGGTTAAAGGTCAGACAGCCCATTCACTGACCTTGTGATTTATTCCCTGGGCCTCCCTCAATCTATAAACACAATGAATGCTATGTGCATGCTGGGAATGCATGGCGGATGCTCCACAGAGACTCTAAATGCTTTGGATTTTGTTTCTTTAGCCCGCTTTAGCCTTTATTTGATCACCGTCGGCAGATACAAACATTTTTTAACGATGACAAACTGGTGCTCATCCTCAAACTCCGGCTGGTGTGAAGACTCACAATAGGAAGCACCTGCTTTCAAAATGCAGTGAAAGTCTTTCCAAAGCCCAGAGCCTCTAAAGAGAGTCCAGGATCAAAGATAGCATCAGTTCTCTTCATAATACCAGGCAGAGCCGCTGGTAACAGCAGTTATAGTTGCAACAAAGCTCAGATCCTGCGGGTTTTCACTCAGGCTGCTGGTAGTTTCAGAGGGAACCGTTTGGCTCTGCACACCATGTAATGTTTAACCTTTCTTCCTGCTGCTCCAGGCAGAAGGATTGCAGGGATCGCTGCACTCAGGACTAATGTCTAACTTTTTTATTTATTTATTTATTTTTTTGCCACTTTGTTCTGTGGTTTTACATTTACGTGGTTTACATAGCTTTATGTTTTGTATCCTCCTTTAATGTCTCATTGTTTTTACATCTTTGTAATTTGTCTGCTTACGTTTGCACACCCGAGCCATTTGAGGAGAGGAAATCTCTCTTTGAATTGCCTCTCCTGAGGTTTCTTCCATTTTTTTCCTTTTATGATAAGGTTTTCTAGGGAGTTTTTCCTTCTTAGTGCTGGGTTGGGAGCTGTTAATGTGTGGGCCTGTAAAGCCCTTTGAACCGTTGTATGTGATATTAAAGGACCATATCACCCATTTTGCATGTTTGAGCCTAATATATTAAATTTTCATACATGTAGCATTACTGACAATCATTTCCCAAAGCATACTACAAAAAAAATGTTCCTGTCTTTCAGACCACCATTGGTTTCAGTTCATTCTGGTATGCTATTAAAATCAATTGTTAATACTTGAAAACGTTCTTGGCATAGGTAATCCATCAGGGAATATAGTCCCAAATGACCGTGACTTAATAAGGCTGTGTAACTATTAGCAGGTGAAACATCAATTTTTAAGGTGGGTGTATCATTTGAATATTTGATTTTGAAAGATTAAGAGAATTTGCAAAATATCAGGAAAGCTGAAAAACGGTTTTATCCTTTGGGAAATGACTGTCAGTAACATTACATGTATGAAAATTGAATATATGAGGCTCAAACATGCAAAATGGCTGGTATGGTCCTTTAATGACTACTACAACGACATCGCACATAAATGAAAACATGTCTGTGGGCATAACTTGTTTTATTCCGTGCCAACACAGGCATTTGAGAACAACTGTTTATCCAGGAGATGTTTAGATACGTGCGCCTTGTTAAAGCGAGACTGAGGCGTTGAGGCAAAGCATGTGTTTTCATAAGACAACGAGGTGAGCCGAGGTTAACTATTTTGACCGTGAACGCCAATCTGAGGCCTAATTTGAGCTGAGTTGTCTCCTGAGAACTCACCTCCTCCACCAGGGCCCTGACCTTTGACCCCTTCGCACTGCCTCTGCACTACATCTACAAAGATAGGTAGAGGGAGAGAAGGAGAGTGACAGTCAGAGAAGTATGTCTTATTAACGTCTCTGCAGCACAAGACAACATCCTGGCAATTATCGCTTGTTCATACACGACATTAAGCCAACTCGCGGATTAAAGTAAAACCGAGACCACGTTTTCATTCGTTGTGCATTCGTACACACGCTCTTCTTCTCCGTTTATGGTTTTCTGCTTGAACTCGGCAACAGAGAGGTGACTGAACGCGCTGGCACGAGTCGAGGCTTCGGGTTGCAGCTTGCCCACCTCCAGAGCAAAGGCTGACAGATTTACATTGTTGTCTACCACGTTGATCTGCGCCTGCAATTCTTAATCACGCCATTGTGCAATGGCATCTGAAGAAAAAGAAAAAAAATCCCATCTCTCAGCATCTACCAGTTTCTATTTCTCCCACCTTCTTGCCTACAGCTATGGCAGAAACCCTGAGCTGTGCAAAGCAGAGTGGATTAAAAACTCCTACTAGGCCTGTAAAATAAGCACTGCGGAGGCAAGCACCTGGATAGGCGACTCTGCAGAACCTAACGCCCCTCAAGACAAAAGATCTATTGACTAATTCATTTATATAAAAGATTACGCCTGCACAAACTTTGGAGACAAGCCGGGAAAAGTCTTTACAGTTCTTCCTCCGTGTAAACAGACGCAAATGCCTGAACATCCTGAACATGTGGAGACTTAGGAACACCTCAGACATCCATGCTGAAAAAAAAAAAGCACTGTACAAATAAATTAATCAAGCTGAGTGTTAGGCTGCCTTTCAAAGCAGTTAGCAGTTTGGGTGTCCCGTTAGTGTGTGTTCCATCAATCATGATCGAATCACTGTGGAACTGTGGGACGAGGCCAGAATCCAGATCTGTTCCAAAGGAGCAGGATTTCAGCGAAGAATCCCTGAGGTGTAAATGTGGTCAGTACAGTAAGGTTATGGAAGAGTGAGAGCGGCGTGTGAGAGTTATGCGTAAAGCAGAGTTTACAACGAAATGCTGACTTTAGTTTGGCTGTGTTTACTTTAGTTTGACTTCATTTGCTTTAGTTTACTTTACTGTCGTTTCGCTCAAGGGCACGGATTCATTCCTGATTCCCTTTGAAAATGATTCATGTTTGTGCAAACACACACACACACACACACACACACACACACACACACACACATACAATATAGAGAACACAAATTTACCTTTACAGTTTCACAAGAGCTTCATCGTACAGTACATTTTAAAAGATAATTAAATATTTTAATAAATCATTCAAATCATTTTTCTATTGTGTTTTCCAGGTAATATCAGTCAATCTGATGTTTGATTAAAATTTAAAAAATAATAATAATTAACACAAGCAATGTACAATTTGACTGAGAATGCGTGGGAAGCACAAAGTTATTATTATAAAATTACCATATATACTTGAGTATAAGCTGAGTTTTTATTACAAATTTCACAAAGCAAATCAAGGGGTCAACTTATATATGAGAAATTCAAATTTGATCCCAGAGAATGAAATTTCCAGGGGTGGAAATGCTACCCATTACCACTACCACAACTATTTTCCCATGGAAAATAGTTTAAATCATACCTTAGAATGAGATATTTCCTGACAAAAAATCTTATCCAGCACATTTTTCAGCAGCCAGTAAGCTCTGCTGTGATTGGTCAAAGACAAAAGAATGGGCTAATCAGAGACAACCTTATAAAAGTGCTGTTTCATATACCAGTACAGTACGGTTATTTGGTAGTTCAACATCATGTTTTGTGCTTTATTAGCAAGAAGCTTGAAATAAGACACAACATTACATATTACACAGAGCAGGACTGGAATGAACTGTTTGGCAATTCAGACGAGGAAGAGGAGTCCAGAAAAGTTAATGTCAGCTAATGTCTGTTACAGTAATCAGCTGCTGAAACAAATATCATGGTTACCGGTACCGGTATATGGATTATTTTCAGAAAATCACAGGAATACTATGACAATACCCAGAAAAACAGGTAATTTGCTAAAAAAAATTAAATTGATGGAACAACATCAGGAGGTGGGCTTATGTATGAGTTTCTTTAAAAATCTAAATTTGCAGGCCAAAATCAGGTCAGCTTATAAAAAAGACATCGGCTTATACTCGAATATATATGGTAATTAAAATGAAGTTATGTGTTTTTGCCAATGAACTCTAAATTTACGTTACCAATGTTTTACTCCAAAAATTAAATGATCAATTCAAACGCTATATAACAGAATTCATACTTTCTTGTCCATAGATGACATGTTTCGTCAGCCTGGAAAGCCGCAAATTATCAATTATGGTGTGGAATCGGAGTGTTTGCTGTAATTAAGCGCAGCAGCAGTGCAGCAAAGCACTGTGGGAAAATCTCAGCTTGTAATTATTGTAACAGTGAAAGTCAAGCAGACACACCTTGTAAAATGATCCCTGAGAATCCTGATGTTCACACTGAACGCCCCTCCCCTGCCTCCTCCCACAGTTAAGCTTGGGTGAAGTTGCACACACACACACACACACACACATACACAGAGAGAGAGAGAGAGAGAGAGAGAGAGAGAGAGAGCCCGGCCTCTCCCTTGTCTGTGCTACCCAGCACGAGCTGTCACTCCTTTAGTATGTCACCATAATTCACAGTGACAACAAACAACTGGCCATGCTACACACTACCCATGATCCCTCACACACAGCTGAAGGGGGTGGGGGGNGAGGGACGGGTGGTATTGGGGCAAAAGGAGAAATTCAGGAGGGGACAGAAAGAGAGATAAAGAGTGGATAGGGTAGAAAGACAAGAAGCAAAAGGCCAAAGGGGAGGGGAGACTATTATCATGTATATAAAGCTATTATCTGTCATATTTCTTCAAAAGCCAGTTTAATATTTCCTTCCCTCTGATGACATCCTGCTGTGTGGATTGAAAATCCCCACGAATATTTTATGATATGGCTGTTACTCGGAAAGGCCGTGGCGAGATCAAGAATCAATACGGCCCTGTCAGTGTGGTGATAGGATGAAAAATAGTAGGTAGGTGACCTCTGACCCCAAGGCATTGAAAAAAGGACAGAGGTGGGGAGTTTAAGTTTCACACCCCTTCTCAAATGTGGTGTGCTGTTCTTGGTTTTGTATGAATGTGCTGAGCTTTTTCCATCCCTGAGAGATTCAAGTGCTTTAAAAAAAACAGACAAAAACCCTGAGCAGGGAAAAGGAGGGAAACAGAAAAGGAGGGAAGAATACATAGAGGAAAGAGGAATGAGATGGAAATGGGGGGGAGGGGCAGAGAGAGAGAGAGAGAGAGAGAGAGAGAGAGAGGGAGGAGGTGCATGACCTATGGTTCAACTGAAGACAAGGCATAAATCAAAAATGGTGTGAAAACACGACACCTTTGGGTTCTGTGTTTTGCTTTCAAACTGAGGAGCCAAATTGTTCTCCAGCAAAGCGTTTCATCTGGTGAGCTAATAGTGCTGATCACTTATTGTTTATCCAGCGTTACACAGAACAGACCAATCAATGAGCGTAAACATTAACTAGGGTGCAGACAGCCGGACAGCTTGAAACATTTTCAGGGAAAAAGAAGGAATTCACAAGCAGGACAGCTGTTTATCGACTCAGCCGAAAGAAATCAAATTCCACAGAAGTGCAAACAGTGTAGAAAGTTCTTAAACCTTAGATTTGTTTCACAGGAATTTTCCACAGAATTTGAGGAACTGAACCAAATATTGACTGTCGTTAACATGCTACTGGTCATGTAAGACTTAGCTATACATTTTTATTGAGATGAGAGAAAGGGGAAGTATTTTACAGCTTACAGCAAAAAAAAAAAAAAAAAACNAAAAAAAAAAAAAAAAAAGCTTTTTTTAACAACAAGGATGATATAATTTTATTTTTAATGCCAATCATTCAACATTTTTCTCAATACAAATCAAGTCATCTGCTCTATTCTCATTGCATTCAAGCTGCTCATGAAAACCCCTAAAACTGAAACAGCATCAAAGGTATAGAACTGAATTGTTTAGGTGTATTACAAGATTCAAAATTTTAAGTCTGATTATCTGTTTGCTTCAGTAAAAGTGGAATTTTTTTTTATTGCTAAATTTCTGTTCCCTGACAAGAAAACTTGACTGTTTTCTTGTCAGACTGTGCTGGAGAAATGAATAATTCATTGGTGAAGTTTCTCATCATCGTCCTGTAACAATAGCTGTGTTCTAACATTAGATGGTTCCGTAGCATATTGCGTAGTAGCAAAATGTAGAACAGAGCAGAGAAAAATAAAGATGTGTAGAGTAGAGCAGAATACATCACAGTACAGTAGTATACAGTGTAGTAGAAAAATGTAAAGTGGAGTAAATTAGAGTAGAGTAGAAATAAGTAGTGTAGTAGCAAAATGTAGACTAGAGTAGAGGAAAGCAGAGTACAATAGAGTAGAGTAGAGCAGAGTAGAGTAGAGTTCAGTACAGCATATTTTCATTAGATCCTCAGTCATGGCTGAGCTGATTTCAGATGAACTTTCATTCATTCTGCCTCATGCAGAAGATGGACACCACCAGCACCATCTGCGTGTCCGCCTGCTTGGCTGGTGGCTGAGCTCTCTGCCTGTGGTGTGGGGGTCTGTTGGAGGGGTGTTGGGCCATGTGTCCCCTCTGAGGGGGGTGCAGGGGGTCCTGGTGGGCCTTGTAGCCCGTGACCATGATGTCTGCTCTCCTGACCCATCAGAACATCACCCCTCACCCCCAGCAACATGCACGCAACGAAACACACGTGTGCACAATACCAGGTCAACGGCCACTTGCTCAATCCATTAACACTCTGTTAGCTTTTATATGAGCTTACAATGTTCTGAAAAGCACATGTCCAAAGGTTGCAAAACAAAGGAGAAGCTGCTGTGCAGAGGAGAAGCTGCAGATAGTTCAGAATCTTCACACCTAGTTCATTTGTTATGGACCCTGGAGCATTAGCATAAAACAAATTAAGGTACACCTTTGATTAGACAGAGCAATTGAAGGATGCTGTGAATAGTCATAACATATCAAACTTACTTAACACATCTTCTGGTGAACACGTTGAGGGTTAGCATGCTAACATGGTTGTATGTGCTCAGTCTGTGCTCCATTCTGCTGTTCTGAAGGCAGCGTCTTCTTCACCTCATATGAAGCAATATACAGTAACAGGCATTTGTCTAGATGTTGACTTTAAGTCAAATCCAGCTTCTGCCATCATAATTTTTTGGTATATGAACCACACGATGATTACGACTGGGAAAATATCCCAATTCTCTCTTTGTCCCATGTTATTTAGCTTTCCTGGCATAGTAAATGCCTTCCAGTTTTGATTTTGTTACTCCCGCCCCCAGACACTTCTGACCAATAAGCAGAGTGACTGTTGCCACGTGACTTGTGCTCATATATTTTGGGTCTGATAGACTGTTTCCTGTTTGAAACCAAATGAAACCAACCAGTAAATGCAACATTGTAACAATTTAGTTCCTGATTTGGACCAGAGCAATGGACTGCAAGTCTAAAAACCAGGTTCCAAAAAAAAAAGCCAGGTTCCAATATGATGCCAATAAACTTCTCATCATCTAAACAGGACAAAATGATCAATTCTAACTGCTCTCTTAGCTAATATCCTGTTAACTGTCTTTAGTCTTTTATATTGTTGGCTCTGAAAGTCCAGCATTAAAGTTCATCTCAGACAAAGGGTAGATTTAAAAAGTCAGGCATAAATGGCAGGTGTCTTGGCCCATCACTTCCTTTATGGATGGAGGCAGCATTTGGAGAACAAAAACTCACCCCTACCCTCCCAACTTTTAACATAGCAACCCCTAATGGCTGGTCCTTCTAGCTGGATGGGATGAGGAAGGTATGGACCCCAATCCCTAGAGCAAGCAGTGGGGCCCCACTAAAGAAAACCTAAAAACTTACCAGAGACCTCTCACCTAATACATACCCACACATATTGCAGCATTTAAGAAATGAGAAAGCAGGGGGAAAAAATAATACTTTCAGTTACAAAATCGACTGTTTCTAGAATGACAATGAGAATTCAATCTGAATCCATCTGTTCTCTCAAATTTTACAGTCAAACATTCATGAGAGCAAACACTGACATGCTGTCAACTAGCCTGTTTCTTCCATTGTGTTTTCAGTTAACATGACGTAATGCAGCAATGAATTTCTAAATCAATAAAAAGGGGAGTTATGGAATACGTGTGAGGAAATAGTTCAAAAGCTTTCCAAAGTTTTGAGTTTCACTAAGGCTTATAAACTGCACACTGCACAAGTACACAGCAATAAAGGAAACACAAATGTAGGTAAGTACAAGTGCATGCATAAATACACACACCCGTTGAGACCTAATTGGGTTTTAAGAGTATGAGAGCGGGTGTGGGCCCATCTGCCCCTGGTATCCGGGCTCTGTGTTTGGGGGGCCTTGCACAGAGAGCTTCTGGCACGGAGTGTGAATAGGCCGACGGCTGAGCTAAAAGAGCTGTGTGCACATGGCCTCCATGGCTAATCTGCTAATGTATTCCAGAGGTCAGGAGGGTTTCGCACCAAATCAATGGAGGGATTTACACAGCTTTCCCATGGAATGTGCTCCATCCGCACTCTGCTCCGGGAAAAACATCCACCTCTGCTTTGCCAGGCCATCCAATTTTCCGCGGCATTTAACCACAAAAAAGGAGGAGCACATTTTAAAAAAGAGAGGTGCAGTGAAGCACTCTGTTACCCATCCTTTCTCTCTCAGAACGCCAGCAGCCATGCTTTCACTCTCAGTACACTGGTGTTTGACGCTCCTGTGAAAGCAAAGACATGCCCGCTCTTTCACTTCTGTGTCCACAATGTACGACCCGTTTGGTATTTAAGAGTTCACTGACATGAGATGACTGAGCCGTGATGTAAGAATGGGCCATGCCTATCCATATGGGGGAAAAGGTGAAAAGACAGCAGGGAAGGAAGAAATGAAGAATAAATCAGAGCAGATAGTGCCTTGATATGTGCTTTTCTGAACTATATCCTATGAATATGTGGAGGTTTTGTAATAAAACAAAAAAAAGGTTAGAGAAGAAGCAAGTCTCCAGGCTAACTGAAACAAGCTTTCATCCATCAACTACAGCACACATCTACTCTCATAAAATAACCTCCTAATCTCATTAATTCTATCCATGTATTCTTCTTTGCATATTGCCTTCACTGGCATACAGACAACTTATTGGAGTGTAGAATGCATGTAAACATACGAAGTGAGACTCAGCTGCCTTAGCGACAAAACGACAGCAAAATGAGAAATCATCCTGGTGTAATGGTGAGTGAGATTTCAACCCATTGAGTGCTAGAGGATCTTTAAAGACGCTTCAGAAAGCAATAGCCTGTATAATTCTTTCTGTCTCCTTTGCATCCATTACAGCATTTTGTTTACCTCCATCTTAAAAACTAAATTAAGGTCTAAACCATTAAACAGAGGTAATTGATACTGGCCATTTAAAAAGAAGATGTGAAAAGGCTATCAAAAAATGGGAATTAGAATTGGGCATCAAGACCAGGAGTGTAAATGGCCTGAAAGTGAGTCCTGGTAAAGCCAGATAAGGTGAAATATTCCTAAACAACATATTTAACATTCATTTCAACAAGAAAGTGAAATATAAATAAAAAACACATCACATAAAAATGTAGAGACACTGTGTAACCATCCTTCAACTCCTTCAATGCTCACTTTCTTGTGCTTTTCACTTTGTGCATCATCTCCTCACCAGTCAGCCTCTCTTTTCTCAGCTGGATGTTACGGATGGATGGAGTGATTAATAGATGACATGATCATCCTGATTCTTAAAACTTAATGTGTGCAGCCAGCGCGCAAATTTAAAGAGGGTTAGGGAGAGTAGCGTTCAGTCATTTAAGGAAAATCCTGGATAATAAAGACGTGAAACAGATAAACAGATGATGGGGGTTACCCAGAGAGAGAGAGAGAGAGAGAGAGAGAGAGAGAGAGAGAGAGGTGAGAACAAACAGCAGGGAGGGAAAATGGATCTCCCTAGCACTCAGAGTTTCTGATATGAGATCATTGGAGATATTTCCATCTCCTCATCTGCAGTGTGTGTGTGCGCTTGTGTGCGTAAGTGAGCGCATGTGTTTTATGTCTATGTGTGCATCAGGGTTTTGTGCGTAGGAATGCACTGGGGGTATGCGGCACTCCCTCCTCCCTCCTCTCAGTTTTTTTGGCTGTTGGACCAGGCCTGACTCAGGTCATAAATAAGGCAGGATAGATAGAGGAGGACGCCGGACCCAGACACCCAGACGCAAAGCATAGGGGCCCTGGCCTTGAATCCAGACAGCCCAGCTTGGACCAGGCCAAAACACACATACACACACACACATACAGACACACAAGACCAAGGCAGCTCACTTTCACTGCCCTTAAACACCGTTATAGAGGTCACAGGTCATCTTCATATAAATGTGTTGGGCTCCTTTGAGAGTTTGATGTTCAGCGCCGCAGGGATTTCACGTGTTATTCTTTCACATATCTGTCTTTGGGTGAGATATGTATAGAGCACTCCCACATGGAAGGATTATATGATTTGTAGTTTGATAAAATGATTGATCAAATGTGGATTTAAATATCTTTGGAGGGATGAACGCCCACAGCAGAATAAAATGAAGATTTTACTCAATGCTGGAGACTTTTTGTGGGCACATTGGCACTGGAAACTCTGTATTTACACCTTTTCTCTTAAATCATACTGTCACTAAAACTCTTCACATCGCTCCTATTCTCTTCCCTTCTTTCATCTGAACTCCCACTGCTCAGTTTTTATCATCCATCTCTCACTGATCTTCCTGTGACTGCGCTGCTGCAATGCTACGTGATCTGTTTACTTAGCAGCTGGGTACAGAGGGAAAGCGGCGAAAGCAGGCTGATTAAAGGGAATGGGACTCATCGAGCTCCGTATCTGTCCAGCCTGAAGACGCTGCAGCAAAAAGGATGCTTCTTGATTGACAACAAGGAAAGATGAGCATATATTAGATCATTAAAACACATATAACTGCATTTAGCTATTTCATTTCTTCTAAGGAAATGGAATGAGTATCTGGTTTATTTGAGAGACAGAAGGATGTGCTCTATCCATCCAAGTTCACCCCCACCGACTCCTGCCTCTCCCCCATACAAGTCACCCCAGCCCTGCCTCTTGTTCTATTCCCTGTCCTCTTCATTGACATGATCTCTCCATTCATCTGCCAGCTCGTTTCCTGTGCACAGAGTGACGGGGGGTCAGCAGTTTGATAAACCCATAAAAGGCCTCCATGTTAGCCCATGAAGGCCCCGGATGGCCTCTGTCACCCGTTCCCACAGCCCGCCTGTCTGTCAGCCCCTCTGACTGACAAGCCCTGTCAACCCCCCATGCCCTACCATCAAAGATCTCCCCCCAGAACCCACACATTAANTGACAAGCCCTGTCAACCCCCCATGCCCTACCATCAAAGATCTCCCCCCAGAACCCACACATTAAAAATCACCGTCTGGCCTGCCAGTCATTAATATGACTGACAAAAGCTACGGCCTCGAGCTCTTAGTCCCTTTTCAGCCCACCAGTGGAGGAGCGAGAGAGGAGAGGACATGGGCACAGCGCCCGGTTACTCCACCTCGTCCAGTCATGAACAGGGTCTCTTTCTGTCTTTCCCTCTACGCCTCCACACTCTTTGAAAAGGAAGAATGCACCATGCTAAATTCGCCCACAAGAGATGGTGGGTGGTGTGAATATGGTTGACACTCATGCCACCCTCCCCCTGGCACAATGACATAGACGCCTCTGGCAGGAGGGTGAATTCTTGTTTGGTAAAATGATGGGTACTGGATGAGCTTTTTAAAAACTTTTCAGTTCCTGTTAGCCAAGGCGAGCTGGATGAGAGTGTTTTCCTTTGTGGTAATGGCTTGAGGGAGAGATGGAAGGTTGCAGATATTTGCTGTCAGACTGCTGAGCTGCTCATTTATATTTATTTTTTATTTATATTTATATTTATATTTATTTATACCACAGTATAGAATGAGATCAAACTCAGGAGGAGTCTGGGGTTCCATGATTTGCAAAAAAAAAAAGACAAAAAAAACAAAACAAAACAAAACAAAACAGATTTTTCCTTTTCCCCTTCTTATCTAGACTTTGAACCAGAAACATCCATCTCAAGGCCTTCAATTTAACACCCCACCACCTGTATCCATATCATGAGCATGTACACACCACCTCACAGCATCACCAAGTGCCTCAAAATAGACGTACTAATCTTTCTTACATAAATTCAGCAAAACGATGAAATGAAGACAAAAAGGATCTTTTTATTAACTTAGCTGTATTCGAAGTTTTTACATAATTCCAGATGATAAAATTTACACAGTGGATGATATTATCTAGCCTTAGCTTCGCTGGTGTTTGGAAAATTTGTCAAAATTCCTAAAAATTATTATAGGTTTGTAAGATAACTTTTGTTATTGCCTACCATGATATAAAAGTGTTGCTGTGAGTAGGTTTGACTGCATTTTATTCATGTTGCATTAAATCCTCATGCAAGCTGTAAATAAGTTACATTTAGAGATTCAGTGTGTTAATACTTATATTTATAGCCAGGCGAGGTAGTAATGTGGATTAGCTGGTATGTATTTTGGTCCAACACTATTACTATGTCAACGACTATTGGATGGATTGAAATTTGGTTGACATTAATGTTCCCCTGAGGATTCATTTGGAATACTTTGGTAATCCCCTGACTTTCAGGTGACTCAAGCAGGTCAAACTTTCCATTTGCGCAACACTTGACTTCATGACAGGTAACCTCAAAAAAATAATAACCATATTTATTCAGCTCTAAGAACGGTTTAAGATGATGAAGAGCAGCTGAGCCTGACAAAGTGTAAATTATTAATCTATCCAAAAACTTTGTTTTCTGCTGCACTTTCAGATGAGAATTTGTCATATGACTACTAGTATAGATGTTTACTCTAGAAAATAGCAGATTTTTGCTTGTGTTATAGCTGTGTTACCTTTGATAGAGTGCTTAAAGAAAGAGTATAGAGTTTATTTTATTTAGCACTACATGTCTTCTGTTCGGTCCCTGGTCCCAAAAAGGATACAGTTACTACAAATTTCTTTATCTCTCCATCTGCTCAGGCTTAGTCACTTCACCAGCGAGGTACCCAACTGCAGCCCCATATCTCACCCCAAGAATGAGAGCTGGGGGTGGGTGTCCCAGCCAGCAGAGGCCCAGCTTGTCTCCAGACACACATCAGCGTGATGGAAAGTCGCCTTAGCGGGCCAGAAACTCAGCTCAGCCGGTCTGAAGCCAGCTGCATTAAAGAACTGAAGGAGAATTAAAAGGAAAAGTTATGAGAGGGAGAGGAGGCTTTCTGTCAGAAGATGAGATAATCTGAAAGGACATCCTTGGACACACACACACACACAAACACACACATTAATGCAGTGGAAAAACCACAATATGAAATATGAATTTTGGAAGATCCACATAAGCGTAATGAATGTGTCGTTTTCTGCAAATGAGAGTTTCACAGTCTAGTTTAGTGGTAATTTCCATGAAGGAAGAAATGAAGGTAATACAGTTATAAGACAATTAAACATAAAGACACCTTAAAATATAAGTTAAAATGATGATTATTATGAAAATCTAGTTCCAGTGTGGTGAACTTAATGCATGTCAAACGTGTCTTGTCTGTAATCGCTTTGTCAACGCTACTACATCTATACCTGTTCATTTCAAAATATTATCCGCATTTGTATCTGCATTTGGTAGTGTGTGTGTGTGTGTTTGTGTGTGTAGCATAAACAAAAAATGGAAACATCAACAGAATTTGATCTGATTTTTAAAAATAAACTGTACTCATCATTGTGAGGAGGTTAAGGTATAGAAAATGGTTGCTTCAAGCCAAGGCTTTTCTGCTCACAATTATTGAAAGGTTTGTGGTGTGATTTATGTTGGTCTGATACTGATCATTACTTAATTTAACTTCATTAAATTTTGTTGTCATTGTTATAGTAGCAAATTGAAAACCATAAAGAAAGAAATTAAGATAATACAGTTAAGACAAGACAATTAAACACAGACACCTTAAAATATAAATTAAAATGATTATTATGATACTGATTATATTGATCCTTATTTTTTTTAAATACTGTAAAACTAAATATATAAATGATTATTATTATTAGCTAAAGTCCCATGTAAATGACTAGTCTTTCAGCCTTCACTCCCCCTCTTGACTTTATGCATACCCCACCCCCACTCCCACCCAGACACTCCTCCCCTTCCTCCTCACTTCTAGCTGCTGTATCCTGTGTGGTGAAGCTGGCACCAGGCTTCCACGGCTTTCCTGCACAGACGTTTTTGATTCAAGCACTGAACTTTTTTGGGTTCCTTCATGTGTGGCTCAGACCATCTTCTTCCCTTCACTGTTTACTGAGCAGTAAAACCCGGACGCCACAGACCAACGTGGGCTTACACCGAGGCTCAGCATTCCCACCAGAAAGGCACCCATTTTATGAAGAATAATACTCATAACGTGACCAGAACCCAAAACACTTCCTTTCCCGCAGCACTGCAGATCATGTTTTTGTTATATTATTCTTCATATTTCAGCACTGGCCAGCAAAGTGCCTCGTAAACACTAACCCCACATTTTTCAAAGTGGTGCACTTACATTTTTTTTTTTTCTAAATCCAACCTCACATCAGCCATGGATTTTATCCCAACCCTCAAATATTCTCAAATAGTCCCACTGCAGAATGTCAGGATCCTTCAGGGCTTGTAAATGAATTACAATTGCCTTTAAATTACCCCGGGGAGGACAGATGACAGAGGGAACAAACCTGAAACAGTGAGCAAGAGGACAAGACAAGGGAAAGAGACAATGAGAAACACAGAGAGCAGAGAGAGGTAAAGGATATAAAGAGACGTACAGTGAAAGAGGGGATAAAGGGTGAAGAGAGGGGGGAAAAAAGAGGAGGAAGGGAAGGCCTGGTTTTCTTTTCCCTAACTCTGGATTCCAGGGTAATGACTGGGCTGTAATGGTACTGAGCTCCAATCTGCCAAATGAAACAAGAGTCCCAGCCAGCCCGATGATGTTTATTTCTTTTCATTTTTCATCCTTCCCTTTTTTCATTTGTGACATAAAAAAAAATCGTATACTGTATACAGAATCTGCATTTAATTTGCATGGCAGCCCACTGTTTTCTTCCCTCTTTCTTATCCTCTATTCCCNTTTTTTTTTTTTTTATTTGCACATTCAGCAAAGTCCTCTGGCCAAAACAGAGATTTGTGGCTTGCTAACCAGTGGAGGGGATATTTTCTGAGAAATCCCCTTTGCCTTTCTTGACTGTGGCCTCAAATACTGACCCAAGCAAAAGTCTGTCGAATCATTATAGCAGATTCTTTGGTCAATGTTGTCTTTGTTTAGCAATGACCTCAGTGAGTTGGTGGAACAAAGTTTTTGGGGGATGATTGTACCGCTTTTCGGATTCGAGGAACAACTTCAACATTTCTCTCTGAATGGCTGCCAGACTTTCCCGTGCAACCTAAATGTTTTAGCAAATGCCGCTTCTGCTCTACTAAAATGCAAAAGAGATGAGGAAGAGAACTGCTATAGAGGAACGGCGAGTGAATCCCAGATGTTGCATCAGCAGAGTCAGCAATAAACCCGAAGAAGAAACTTTAAGCCTTCAAACTCACGCATAGACAACAAATCTCATAATGTGGAACAGTTTGTGTTCTGTGAGTCTGATCAGCTGCCTGAGCCACTGATGGGCTCCGATCCAACAGCCACAGTGGCTGGATGAGAGCAGGCCAGGCTGCATGCCACAAGGGATTTCTGGGATCAGTGAATCTCTCCTTCTATCTCTGCACGGATCCAGCTTTTGGATCCAGCATGAATTCTGGCCATGGTCCTTATTTGGTTGGATTTACGGGCGCCACGGACCGACCGCAAACTCAAAACACAGACATGGATTCTTTTTCTGCAGTGTCCAATGGAATCACATCAACCAAAGTATTTAACACAATCGTGGTTTATATTGACATATTACCTGCACCCACAGGACTTGACATTTCAGATAGACTTGCATAGTTTTGTGTCGTTATTTTTATTACACTCCATTGTGTTACTGAGAATTTACTCAGATTTGCAGTTTATTCATTTATTTTACAGCTTCTCAGGATACAGCTGCGTAATTACGATAAAATCTATGCACAAAAGCCGAATCACAGAATAGTCTCAACCAGACTATAATCACACCCCCGAAGTCCATAGCATCATAAAGATGGCCGTCATAAGTACCATTATTATATATATAGAACGCTTAAAATGCTATTAGTCCAGTTACCTAAATAGAGTTGCTTCCAGACTCCAACACCATAACCATTCCCCTTTCCTCATCCATCCACAGTTGGCCGCTCCAGCAGCCGCACCCACTCCCACTGCTGTCCACAGCCAAGCACTTTCCCACTATTTGCCACAAATAAAAATATTTGTCCTGTTAAGTGTTTCTGAAAATGGTTTAATTGTCTCATTTCTCTGACAGCTGGGGTTCAGGTGATCTGCTCTGTATGGGATTATGTCTCTTCTTTTGGAAGAAATATGAGCAAGACATCACTCAAAACCCCTTTCTCTTTCCACAGGGCATCCTGAACACACTGACAGGTTTATTCTCTAAACCAAACAGTGGCCCCATGGCATGCAGAGAGCTTCTCCTCTGAACCCTCAGCTCCTGACCCACAGCCTTTATCAGCCCTGCATAGACATCTGACTGCACAGTTGAGCCGAGACGAGGCGCATGAAGCATTTCTGACATTTCTAGAATGTGTGGCTAATCAGGAATGGCGGCTCATGTGTGCAGGATTCTCAAACTAGAGGCGATGGGGAGAAAAGGGGGAGGTGATGCTGTGCAGCTCTATGCCACATACAGGCCTGTTAATGATCTTCCTGTGATTTATGCATTTCGATGGGATTGTTGGCTTGTTTGCATCAATATAATTTTATAATGCTATAATGTTCACGTCGACGTATGGGTGGGTGAAGCATGCTGAGCATCATAAATTCGCAGGTTCTATGTATTATTTCATGTGATATGATGGACTAAAACTTTTTTTTTCACCACATCAACAAAAGAGCATGTAGGAAAAGTACTTAGCCGAAACCTAATTATAAGAACAATAGTTGCTAGTGGGAAAAAAAGCTTATTATGTTATTATAGGCTATTAGTGGGAAAGATTCTAAGCTTTATTGTTAGATCAGCATCAGATGAGATGGAAATTAAGAAGGAAAGTGAGAAGCTGAGGGTGAGGAGCATCTTGAAATTTGATAGGAAAGAATAGTTGTAAGCTTGTTTGTAGGTAATCACAGGAATTTCTGTACCCACAGGACTCTTAAAAATGCATGGAAATATGGGAGTGTGAGTTGTATGAACAAAATGATACAGTATACCATTGCTTACAGCACCTCCGTCAAGAAAAACACCATTAATGACACCGTGAAAAAAAACAGTGTCAAAACCTTTCAGCGTTCCTGCTACGACTTAACCCACCCACTGGAGTTGTGGAGCCTGGCTAAGCCATAAAAATCAGAGTTTTTATAATCTTAATTACACAGACATTTTTCTGTTCTCCTCCACGGGCCAGCTCCCCCTCAGACTCAGCAGGTTGCCGTGACGATGCCAAGCACTCCCCCTCCACAACAACAGCAGCATTGAACAGGCGAAGATTTAGAGCTCTGCAAATATTGCCTGCTCTGGCTTTCATGGGCCAGGCGGAGGGAGGGATGGAAGGTGGGGGGGTGGGTGTTTGTGATTATGGTCTCACCTCTACCTGTTTTCTAAATCTGTGGAAAATGTTTTCCCAGCATCCAGAAGAAACTAGAGGGGAAAGGAAAATTTCCACAGTTGAGTTAAATGAGATAGAGCAGCAGGGAAGAAAGTAGGCAAAAGAAGATTTAAGATTCCCCAGATGAGACGGCGCACATATTGAGAGGCGGGTAGCTAGTTGACTCCCACCGCCATCTGAAATTCAAACTCTATTCACACCGACCCATTAGTATTCTAATGCCGCTGGGAATATGTATGACTGCCTGAGAGAAAAGGAGATGAACAGGCTTGTGCCAGAGGGCAGGAGGAAAGACAATGAGGGAGAGCGAGGGAGGGGACAACAGAAGAGAGACATTAATGTGGTAAAGACCTACAGGGAGAAAGAGGAGAGAAGGACGGAGGAGCCAAGTAGGGAGCAATTGGGNCATATGATGACATTTACCTCCCTTGTCTGTGCCTCCATGTCTAGAGTCTATTTAAGCCTAGAGAATTGATGGTTTATCTTATGCTTTGAACACATGCTTTAAAAGGAGGGTTTATGAGTTGTAACTAATGGATTTACTAGTTCGTTAATCATTTATAAATACTTTATAGACAAGGAATAATCCATTAATAAGAACATTTGGTTTGCCAGGTTGTGAAAAATCCATTTGGCTTGTGCACATCCTCCTCCAGAAGGAACACATTACCCTTTATGATGACTTACTAACATTTATAACTGCAGACCTGATGGCTTCTAAAGTGTAAAAGGGTAATGGATTTAGTACTTTATAATAAGCGATCAATCTGTAGTTACCAGTGTTAGCAAGTTATTAATAAAGGCCTGTTCAATTACAGTAAATGTTAATAACTAGTTACTGAATTTTTGGTTTAGATGCTCTGCGGAACTGGCAATTTTTTCATTAAATAAACAAAGTTGCTTATTTATTTATTTAAATTACAAAACAAGTTACACTGGATGAGGATAAACACCAGCCAATGAGATTTTTCATAACCTGTAGCATTCAATATGATTTTTAATCATTAATAAAGCCATTAGATACAATTATAACACCATAAATACAGCATGCCTTATTAGAAAATAGTAGCCATGAATGCAACAACCTGGTGCTTGTGAATATTTTCATCATGTCCAACAGCGAGCTGGATCAACTTGAAGCCCCATGTCAAAATGCATTTTCTGTGGTACCTTAATAACTCAGGCTAATCACTTTAGCATTGTCTCCTGGGCCACAATGCCTCCCCTTATGTCCTGTATGGTAGCAAGGGGCTAGGGAGCGGTCCAGTGGTGGCGTGTTGAATCTGGGTGACAGGGCCCTAGTGGGAGTGGACGCCCCCCTGTCCCTCAGATAATCCCCAGGAGAAAAGGCTTGCATTTAGGGTGCGATACGCTTAATCCGGGGGGCCTTGTGTACAAAGGAGCCCGCACTTCCTCTGGTCTGGGAGCTTCCGCTGGTCCTAGGGGCCTGGCGTGGGTGTCAGTACAAACATGCACCAATAATACACGTCTGCACTACAATGGAACAAACAACAGACATATAGACACACTCACACGCAATCGTGGACAGAGGAATGACTATAAGAGAGAGGGGGAGGGAGAGAGAGAGTCAGACGCAAAAACAAACTTGTAAATTTACACTGTCCTTTTGCGGAGCCAATCCAAACATATTGTTGTCACAGGGAATGCTTAGATTCTGCCTCTGGGTTTTGTGAAACAAAGTTTGCATGCACTGTGGAAAGATTAGCTTAGTGAAGGACCAAAAAAAAAAAAAAAANAAAAAAAAAAAAAAAAAGAGAGAGAGAGATCAAACAGCTTACTGCCAAGAGATAAGATCATATTTACAAACAGGAAGACAGCATCATGTAGTAGTTATTTCAGATCCTACGTGGCATGTGCAGGTTTATTCAAGGTTTATTTATACGTGATCCAGAGATGCTGGTGGATGACGCAATCGCTGCACTTCCATCCCTGGCAGCATTTGAGTTCCTACTGGTCAAGGAAAATGAAAATTTAACATAGATAAAATCGGCAAAAAAAAAAAGTTCTTTTCCAAAACACACTTCACCGCAAAAGCAAATACTACTCAGTAAGGCACAGCTATGTAACATTTAGAGACGTTTGGATAAATAGCTGAGGGATATTATTCCATTTTTCTCCGACTTGATTCCACATGCACTTCTGTAAGTTTGGAAGAGATGTTTGGAAAAAGGGAAAACCTCAGGCATGGTGTGCAGCTTTTTCCTAATTTTTGGTTTTGCCTTTCCTTCCCATACTGTTTCACGCTGACATGTCTTCTTTCCTCTGCGGGTCCTCTGGCATTTTTAATTTTACCACAAATACATCCGTGGAGAAGCTACGGCAGATAGCAACGGCCAATTCTCAGCGAGCGGAGAGGAGAGAGGAGAATGTTCTGATAAGAAGCAGAAAAGTTTACAAATAAACTTTATCTGTCTGTGACTCAAGTAAGATATAGTGACATATTTTTTTAGATTTTTGGCACTCAGTTTTCNACCCATCTGGCACCTAAAACAAGCCACGGAGAGCATTTAAACCACCCATGAGCCTCAGGTCTGACATAAAGATAAACTATGCTCCTTTATTCTCTGACCTTTGGCTGAACGGATTTTCAGCAGCAGTGTGTGCTCAGTATAGTCCTCATACTTAATAAGAATTATGAGCGGTGATTTGTGGAAGAGGGCGGAGTTTGACACAAGTATATATCAGCGTAATGTCCCAACTATGCCATGCCTTCTTAGGGCATTATAAACTCATTATAAAATAGCCAGCAAGTCCAGGCCACTTATTCTGACAGAAAGAGGTCCACCACAGTACTGGCATGTGTCCTTGTGTGTGGTGTCCACCAAGACTAACTATTGGTGACAGTGCCAGGAGTGTGTGTATTTGTGTGCACACACTAGGTCCAAGGGAAGCATGCCTAATGTGGGAGAGAAACAGTGAATCCAACATGGCCACTAGCCAGTGTCAGTGTTCCCTTACTGGAGAATTAGCCTGTCAATCTGTCTTAATGCCAGAAGACACAGGCAGCTCTTAAACCCAGGCTGAGTTTAAACTGGAGAGACTGACTCTCCTCGACTGTTTTCTTAAGGTTGGGTGCAGACATGTTGGCTGGCTGCATGTACAGTAATACCCGGTGGCAAGTTTGGCCACAACAGCCAGAGAGCAGAGGTGCTGCATGGATATGAGTCCAGCTCAGGGTCAGACTGACATTTCCCAGTTTGAGGTCAGAGTCTTGCTGAGTTGCATGAGTGCGCACGTCTACGTTTGTTTGTCCAACACCTAGTTGACAAGAAGTATGTGGAATAGAATAGGATGCCCACCCAGTTAAGTTAGAAATACCACATGGACAAACATATCCAGTAATAACTCCATATGAATGTTCTCGACTCTGCTCAGACCGGCAGGATCTCGCCAAATCCTGGAGGTTCCTGGACGTCAGGTTGTGGTCTGCTAGGGTATATATCTGATTTCTGCTGTATGGCCCAGGTCAAACAAACCCAACTACATCACTTAAAGGACCATACTGGTGGTTTTGCATGTTTGAGCCCAATAAATGGTGTCAGCATATAGGTTACATTACTGCCAGCCACAGTTTGTCTATCTGATGGATTAAATACCTTCAGATGGCAACACAAAGGCCGAAACATAAATCATCCCTGGTCTGCACAGATCACCTTAAAAACGACTTCTGATTTAGCTAAAGTGTAAGCAAAAGTGTTAACAATTGAGGAGGTCTGCATTTTACAGAGACAGAGGTGACAGCGGAGAAGGTTCATGAGGCCTTTAAATGAATCTCGCCGCGCCTGGTCAGCTTCTCCATTGTCATTGGTTGTTCCATGTGTTCACAAGATTTAACACCTACACTACTACCCTGACAATTTTTGTAGGTATGAATCCTGTGAACATATGGCACAACCAATGCTTCAAACAAACACAGGATATGCATGGTGGTTATCTTGTGTTGCATATGGAGTTGACATCAAATATAAACCTGGCCTAATCTGTTTATCTCTGAGCGTGTGCGTTTTGGGAGACATAAGCTTAATACTACATATTGTATGTGAGCAAATTGATACTCTGTGCCAATATACAAAACACTTAGTGCATCACTGCTGTCTCTGCCAGTAATTTCAGCGCTGTCTTTGATATCTTTTAAGAAAGCCGCAAAGCCCAAACAGGGAATATATGATCCCTTTATTTGGTTTAATCAAAAATAACACTGTCAATGGTAAAAGAAAAGCAAATAAAGCTATGAAATATAACAGACAAAAACATTGAAAAACAGTGATTTTCTTTGCTTGACAGGAACTCATTACATTGTGGTTTAATATGAGAGAACTTCTGGATGTAATGTGAACGACCGGAGCCTTTGCCTCATCAAGATCAGCAACGGCTGGTTTATGCTTAACGTGAATGCAGAGGTGACAGTGGGCGCGCTGAAAAGGTGATGTAATTGCACCCAAAACAGCTGCATGCAGAATTTTGAGGGTCGCTCGCACTCAATGTTTGAAACAAGACAGACAGTGTTGTGATGTAACTGCGCCTTTATCGATGATTGGACAAGCGAAGAGGTGTGGAGGAAAGGAGAGCGAGACAGACAGAAGAAAACCAATGACAAACATCTTGCAGCCAACAACAGCAATTCTTCATCTTCATTAACTGACGACGACTCTCTTTTTGACTGCCTCCGTGTTTTGTTGGGTGCCTGAACCGGAAACTTCTTCTATTTCTGCTGAGTTTGTTTGTGGGGTGTTGGAGAGCGGCTTTTTCCCACAGCGCCACTGAAAGCCCAGGAGTTGAAATGCACGGTAGTCATGTGTGGTCGTTATGAAAGCGCAAGAAGCATGAATGCCAGGACACGCAGACGGTCCATTTCAAAGGTGTCCATGTTCACGTTCTCCTCGTCTCCACATTAAGCATAAACCAGGCCTAAGTCGTGTCAATTCAGACACCATCACCTGTGTATGATGTGTCTTATAGCAATCTTTTTTCTGACATTGCACTCTTTTGATCAGCACGCAGGGTTTAAGGTGGTACAGAAAGCAAAGTGACGCATATATGACATCAGAATAACATTAAAAGGGCTGGTCTTTGTAATGTTTAGTGGCTTTTCCAGCAGACGGGCACGTAAGAACTAAACTGAGAACGGATGCATGATTCACTGATCAGTGACATTTAATTTATGTAAATGCAAATCAGGCCAAAGGGTGAATAGGAACATGGATAATGACTGGCTAATGCATTGTTTCAGCCTGTGTCGGGCAAAGCAGAGTGAGACTACATAGAAAGGCAGCAGACAGATACTGAGGAGACATCCATAAAATAGAAACAGACAGACGTTGCTGTGAGGTGACCAATTCCTATTAAAAAGTGCGGTGGTGTGGTGCTATAGGTTCAGGCGCGGTATAGCAAGATCCTTTCAGCACACACCTGGCCAACCAAGCCAGCGTACTGTCCCACCTCCGTCTCGTCACTGGGGCCTTTGCGCTTCCGGGAGTACACCGCATAGGGCATAACCGTCCGTCTGTATAGCACCAGAGCTCTGCCCACATCCTTCAGCACACGCGTATCACCTGAACAGACAAGACAGGCAGACATAATAAGTCCCAGTGTAGACACATCAAGTACAAGTTCCTTTTTCCCTTGCTCATATGAGCTAACCTCTGAGTGACTTGGCAAGGATACACCCATTATTCCGAGAAGCTGTTGGAGGAATATAAAGTATTATTTTCTTCCCTAGCGCTAATTCCTCTTTGCCCTAAACCTGGAGTCACAAGTGGTGTGTAAGTGCAATAGTTAGCTGCCCTTGTTTACAGGGTCTTAGCTGATTTGCCAAACTCAGCATCTCGTTAGGTCGTGTGTCATAAACTCTGCCAGCCCCCCCCCCAGAGAGTGAAAACACTGCTAAATCTCAAAGAGTGCATATTCAGCGGCTAAGAATGGTTCTCTGGAGAGACTGATGGAAAAATAGGTGAAAAATGATGACCCTCCCTCTGCTGCCTCCAGGAGCAAGTAGATGAGCCAAGCTGCCCACAGCTGGCGCCAACAATCTGAGAGGATATGCAAGTGTGAATCACAGCAGAAAAGCACAGCATCAACTCAGATAACTTAACACACAATTTACTGCATGTCTAAATACCCACTGTGAATGCTCATCATCTTCCCACTCCACTCCACGTCTGCTGTACATTCTCATCAGAACATGGTGTTGGTAACACTTCCCTTTCAGGAAGTAAAGATGACAATAGAGTGAGAGGAAGCAGATGAATATAAACAGAGAGCTGTGGAGTGGAGTGGACATGGCAGCACATCAGTCGGAATCAGTCATCAACAGAAGAGAGTTAGACTTGGTATTAATAGAGTTCAGGACCGCCCACTCACAACTACTGCTGCCCTGTCTGCACCCATGTGGATCACAGCTGAGCACTATGTTGGTATGAGCAATGTGTGTGTGTGCATGTGTGCAAATATTTCAGTTGAATTCCTAGAACATTCATAAAAGCACCACCAAATCCCATCCTTGCATCCCTGCACACCAAGCAAGAAAAAAAGCTGCAATATGATGCCACGAGCAAAAAGTCTTCTGGTGTGCCAGAATGTGAAACACAATCAAGAAGACAGTTCACCTCGCTGTGGATTCACCTGGAAAAGTGCTTTCCCATATGTAGGATGGATCAGGGACTCTAACTGTGTTTGCTTAGATGGACACAGCCTGAAGTTTCACAGGTAAAGACAGTAATAGTTAGACAATAATCAGCCCCAAAGGCATTTTTCAGGTCACACCAATAAGAAAATTCCAAAAGTCACATGGTTGTTGACCTCTGACTGCTGCAGAGACATGAGGGAAGAAGACAGAAACGCTTTATTCATTCTTTAATTTTTATTCAGATTTGTAACTTTTTGGATTTCCCACTGAATACAAACTTAGATAAGGTCTTGGGGTTCCTGAGATGTCACATTTCTTCCCTTAATAATCATATTTCAAATAAGATTTCAAACCACGCTGTAGATTCATGTTTTATTTATTAGCTTCATTTCCCTGCATTAACTCCCCAACTTTGGTGTTTTTCCCTCATTTAAAAACCGCTGAGTCCCTAAATTGCGGAATGCTTCATACAGACATAAACTTTCAAATGAAGAAAATCAGCACTATGTCAAACCTCAGTGTGTGTATGTGTGTGTGTGTGTGTGCGTGTGTGTGTGTGTGTGTGTGTGTGGTGAGGG